>JACCHY010000004.1:4045000-4222500 GCA_018907195.1 Dolichoris vasculosae | reverse complement strand
TTCAATTTTAAATTGTGTATCGTTTATAATATCGTATTTTTTAAAAACCCAAATTTTTTTACAAGTCAATTTTTGAACCAACAAATAATAAGTTACAGTAAACAAATCTCACGTTCAATTCGAAATTTTGAAAGTTAATTTTTCGAAAAAGGTATGATTTTTTGGAAAAGTGGTTGTATCGATTTTTAACTTACTTATACAATCGCTGAAAATGAATTTCGTTAAAATTTGCACCGTGTAGTTTTCGAACGGTGTAATCGTTAAAATAGCATGGAAAAACAAAAAAAAAAAAAAAGAATACTTCAAAACGTACGCGTAATAAATTTATAAAAAATTCTATTCGATAACGATCGACTGGAAACGAAAAATTCAATTCGTCATTTTTATACGCAGCTAAGAAGTTGTTTCTCTCAGGCTTCGACCGACTTTTGACTGTCCGCGCGATAAAGGTACTTTTTATCGGTTGGAATTACGTAAGGTCTGGTCAACGAAATACGCATTTTGCGAATATTTATTTAAATATTAAAATTTTCACCAAAGGGACTGGTGAATGAATGAAACTCTTCCAGTCACGACACGCACAAACTCGTATACACGGATCTACGCACAATCAGAATTTTCTCATTATTTTTTTCATCCTTGGCTAAAATTGTATCCGCTGAAAGTATCTTTATTAAAAAATCGTTTCCTTCTTCTTTTATTCGTCACGGTATTCGGTATTCGGTATTATATATCTGGAATAGTTGGAAGCCAGGATTGCGCGTACGAACCAAGAACAGCATGACCGACGAAATTTCATAGTTATTGATTTGTAAAGGAAAAATGCTTATTTAATACTTTCTATTCGACTTACATAACAAAATGAAAAAGGTATCGAAAAAGTACTGTATCGAGTGTCTCTGGAATGTAGTTTGAAATCGTAGTTTCGGATGCTTAGAGGTAGACTTACAGGTCGACGTCGAGCGGATGAGTGTACCAATTATACCTGGTGCTCGGTTTTTTTTCGGTATACTGGTATGTAAATATCACGAATCCAGTGGCTGAACACTCGGTCACTACAAGGTCATCGATAATAACGTTAACGTGTTCGGTTTTTGAAAATTTTGTCGAAAGATGCAAATAACGACGAATCGATCTAATCTGCCGATTAAAATAAGTACGCGATTACGCGATTGGTTTAAACTTCAACGTGACTCTCGCGCTATTTAGCTATTTAAAATACGTCCCGACCGAACGTCTCCACGAGTCGATCCTGTTATGCCTTGGAGATATTATCGGAGGTTTTAACATTTTCAAGCGTAAAAAATATACGTCTTTATCCCGCGCCTCGAGCGATTCGAATTAATAATTTTAATTTGTTATTAGATGTTAAAAGTCCTTTCGTCGCAGGGTATTCGAGTAATATTTCCCGAAGATCGAAACATATCGAAATTTCTTGGAAAGTCTCGGACCTGCGTAAACCCGCATACGTTATAAATTAGTTGTACGAACTTTTTCTTTCCCGGCGGTAGTCGTAAGTTCTTCTTACGGTTTATGTATTATGTCACTGGTTAGAATATATATTTTTAATTGAAATGTATCGATAAAATTCAGGGGAATACTCCAATGATACTTATATTATTTATTTACGACAACGTTAATTTATTAATCGTACGACTTGTATCGCCATATTTTTGTGGATCAATCGGTGGTTAACGTCGAGGAAATTTTTATACGCTCTTATTTAGAAATATAACGATACTGCTCCTTAAAAAATGCCTCGAGTTATAAATGAGTATTTATTACGTTGATTTCAAATTCATTAGGTATAAATAACTTATGGAAAGATAAAGAAATATATAGGTTCGTTTACGTGTGCGTAAGTAAATGCATATGCATGTATTACTTACGTAATATATTTTAATTTACTTATTTTGCTGTACAAGTTTAGTAAACAACGCTGTTTATAAAAATTTCAATCCTATCGATTTATCGCTTAAAAATATCTGCGCAGGGTTCGCGATTTATTAGAAATAATTCAGTAGCCGAGTTTTTTTTTTTTTTTTTTTTTTTTGTACGTGCAAAAATACCTATTTTTATACAAAGGGCATCGTATAAATTCCGGGTAAAAATCCTTAACCTTTTTTTCGTTTATTCAATCGTTTGCCAAATTTTACGAACGATATTCCGTATAAAATAATTTTTAAATTATAATTTGTTAAAATTAATAAATAATTTTATGCTCGCGTATAATTTTATTCATCGCGTACAAGTACGTTAGAAATTATCGATCAAAGTCCAGTATTAATACCTTAGAAATTATTCGAACGCTAGAAGTATTTTACAACTTTTGGATATTAAGCGCGTGTTCGTATAAGAAGGAAATTCGAAAGGAAACATCAACGGTCGTAAACAGATTTTAAAACTAGAATTTTTAATTTCAGACGAATAAAATAAGAATAATATTACGGAGGAATATTGAAAAGGTTGCAAGGAGTTTTCGAATGCCGCGAAGAATACGAAAAACGCAAAGGAATAAAATATTGGACGTATTTACGTGTATTCGGAAGTAGTTGGAATTATTAAAAGAATTTAAAATTTTGGGTATATTTACCGGAAATCCCCAGTTTGGTTCCAGTGTTGGTAACGCGATACGCGATAGATTCGATATCAATCCGAAGATGGATCGCGTAACGTACGCAGAAACTCGAAAGAAACAAAAAATGGCTACATTTCACGTTGACTCGAAGCGCAATCGTATACTTCTATTTCCATGGGTCATAGGAATACTTTGAAAAATGGTTTTCATCCAAACGTTCGCATTCATTAATCGGGGGATGTCATTCGAGGACAAAAGAAGCGTTGGTAGTTCTAAACGTAATTAGACACACTCTCGCTGTTTCTGGCAGCTCGTTCAAAGTTAAAATTTATTACGCGAATAATAGATAAGAAGATAGATTTCAAGGGATCGCGAAGCACTTTCCATTGAATAGTCGCGCGGTCGAAAAAGTTTCGGGTTCGTCCTTGTACCGTATTGTAAACTGTAAATTGAAGATGCAACGAAAATCTCGAGGAGCCGGGGAAAGTCTTTGTGAGTACCGTTCGTCATTTTTCGCGATGAATAACAGAAAAATGGGAGCTCCGGTATTAAAATCGTGGATAGGACGGTAGTTGGGTCACTTTAGCCTCCAGGAATTAAAATGGTTTACAGTGTGGAAGCCACCGGAATAAGTTAGGGGGAGGGTAAAGTAAAGTTGGAGAATGGGGAAAGGGGCTTTTTCGCCTCTTGCCTTGCGAGCGAAAAAAAAAAAAAAAAGGCCGTAGGAGCGGTGGCGTGCATTACCGGCACAGAATAGATTCGACGGATCCACGAAATTCTTTCCGTCGAAAATATGCTCCTCTCCCTCTATCTCTTTCTCCGGTGCTCTCCCCTTCTTTCGAGCAGAAGAATGGACGGGGTTCAGGTGACCGAATTCAATGGGTTTTGTGCGCACTGGAGAAAAAAGCGAGATAAAGAGCAAAGGAGAGAGGAGGAGAGCGGAGGAGAGCGGAGGAGAGAGGAGGAGAGACGGGGAGAGAGGAAGAGAGACGAGGAGAGACGAGGAGAGAGAGAGAGAGAGGCTTTTGACGGGGCAGAAGACGTCTTCGACTAAATTCATTCGGCTGCTGTGCTTCGCCGCTGTTCCCGGCATCACCGAGAGAGAGATGGAGAGAGCGAGAAGGGGAGAAAGAAAGACAAAGGAACGGAGAAGGGGAGCGAAGGTGTAACAGGTATACGGGCGCGCATCGGTGGCGCAGGGGGAGAGGGATGCGAGAAACTGGGTTCGATGGCCCGATTCAGGTAAGACGTCTGTGGAAATCGGATTGACAAAGAAAAAAAATTCGGCGCCCTACACGGGAGGAAACCTGTTTTTCGTACCGAGGGAGAGGATACGCAGAGTTGGCGCACACTCGCCAGGCTGCCGGCGATTTTACACTCCGTGATTCGGGAGGCTGAGACTCGCCGCTGGACTTTTTCCTCTTAGCGCATGGGCGTGTGCATGAAGCATCTCCGAGGTCCAGCGAGGGCCACCGAGGGCCACATGGAGCCACCTCGAGCCACCTCGAGCCACCTCGAGCCACCTCGAACCACCTAGAACCACCTAGAACCACCTCTAGGGCACCCTGGGAGCCGTGTCTTCGAAAACGTCCGGTGCTTTTGTGTAAGCGGATACCTCGGCGTCCGACGACCACCGACGACCACCGACCGAGTCGAGTATCGCTTTTTCGCTCCTTCGCTCCTTCGCTCCTTCGCTCCTTCGATCCTTCGATCCTTCGATCCTTCGATCCTTCGATCCTTCCCTCGCTGACTGGTCTAGTTCTCCTTTCTGGGAGACGAACTAGAACTCTCCCCCGAGGAGTCCGCCGCGAAACTTATCTCTCCCGTTCGACGAGCGAGGAGAGACCGAACAATGGAGGCGACGATCGATGCTCCAATTCAAATATTTGTCGATCCTACGTCTTTCCCGGAGGGGAGATCGAACAAAAGACGCGGAGAGATCCCGAAGGTCTTGATCGCGAACCGACCGATTCTGCTCGGCGTAACTCGAAACACCTCGAGGAGGCAGCAGCTGCGAACGAGGCTGCGAGCGAGGCTGCGAGCGAGGCTGAGAGCGAAGCTGAGAGCGAGGCTGAGAGCGAAGCTGAGAGCGAAGCTGAGAGCGAAGCTGAGAGATAACCGACGAGCGAACGAGTCCGCGACTCGTAATTCGGAAAGAGCTCGGATATCGTTTACGACGCGCGACGTCCGCGCGACGGCCGCGCCTCTGGCCTTGAAATCTGCTTAGCTCCGAGGCGATCGTGGATTCTCGATTCGCTTGAAAAAAGAGCGGCCGTGATTCATCGAGTCTCGGGGCAAGGGAGGGGGAGGAGGAGGAGGAGGTTAAAAAATTTACACGAAACGGCGCAAAACCTCGCGTGTCGTTATCGGTCGAGGCTCGATCGTGGGTACGTCGCTCGTCTGGATCTTCTCGCGCTCTCGGGAGGAAGGAGGCAACGAGGTACGAAGGTAAAAACTCAGCTCCCACTTATTTCGAGCGATCGCGCGTCCCTCGAGCGATTAATCATCGGGGAAACGCGAACGAGAATCGCCCGTTGCGCAAGAAAAGAATGTCCCCTCGCATCGGACGAAGGAACTTCCAAGACAGCCTAACGATATTCGCGGCACTTTTCTTCGCACCGAGAATGTAATAACCGGGACTGTTTTCTTCGCGCGAGGCGGCCATCGTTAAAGCGAGCGTCGAGGAGACGAGGAGAAGACGAGGAGGAGACGAGGAGGAGACGCGCGAGCGACGGTCGCGTCGTCCCCGGGAATTCGACGGGAATGTCGCCGAGGTCTCGTCCCGAGACGTGTCATCGCGTAACATCGGCGAGGAGATAAAACGCTGTCCGGGCGGAATTAGAATTTCTCCGAGTGGGCGGAGGAGGTAGGGAGGAGGTAGGGAGGTATCGAGAGTACTTTGCACGCTGCTCCTACGCACCGGAGTTCTTTTGCTTTTTCAACTCGTTCTCTCTCGCTCTTTTTCTTTTTCTCGCACTCGCTCCACTCGGTGGACGACTGCGCGCGCCTTTTTTCCTTTCTCGCTCAACCGCCAACGGAGAATTCAATTCCCCGAGTTGGAATTCTTCGGGCAGGAACAACTTTGCAATTCTTATTTATTCACGCACATCCGCAGCAGAAACGCGAGTTTTTTGCAAGGATTTGCGCAACCGACTTCGCGCGAGAGACGAGAGACGAGAGACGAGAGACGAGTGGCGAGAGACGAGAGACGAGAGACGAGAGACGAGAGACGAGAGACGAGACCCGAGAAATTTCGCGCGGCTCCTTTTTTCCTTCGGCCGAGGAAGAGGCGGCCGTCCCGAAATTTTGAAAGGATCCGTCCCGAGTTTCCTCGCCATTGTTCGTCGGGAGGATCCTCGCCGCGGGGAGAAACAAGGACGGAGAAAAAGAAGGTGGTCTCGAGGCGGGGACCCGAGTCGTGCGTTCGTCGGACGCGGCGCCGAGGAATTTCGAAGGAGCCGGTGACTGCGTCGGACTCGAGACACGCTCGAGCGTCGAACCTCGGGGACCCGCCTCGGGTGACGAGAATAGAACGCCCGGATTAAAATACCGAGGGAGTCGAGTCCTTCCGTCGCTGTTTCTTCGCGAGCGGACCAAATTCGCTCGCCGTCGAATCGCGCCTTATCTCCTCGTTCGGACGTTCCTCGGGTATTCGCAAAAATTATTAGCCTCGGCGATGCTAAACTTTTCCAGCGCGAAACGCCTCGTTTAGATTACCCGCGCCTCGAACCCGAGGACATCGGTTCTTTTTTTTCCCAGCGTCTTCTTTTCTTTTTTCCTCGAGAGCCGAGGAAAATAACACGACGCGTAAATTCGCGATTTCAAGTTCGATGTTTTTTTATTTATAAAAGGTTCGAATTTGGATAACCGAGATCGGGTATCCGGAGGGTGACAAAATTACGGGAAGCCGGAAAACTTTCCCTTCCAACGAATTAAAATGGTCGACAATGGCTTACAACTTATATCGATGCGTTTGGTTGTAACGCCGCGTAACGGTTTTCTCGCCAAAAGCTACGATTCGAATCCCGAATCCGGTCTTTAACCTTTATAAAACAAAAATGGGGAAAAACTGTATACTTTTGTAACGGATCGACGTTTCAAAGCAGATTCGTGAATTTTAGCTTATTTCGAGCCGATGCGAAGTGGAAAGGTACTCGAACGTTGTTTCGCGGCGAATCTATTTCCAACGAATTACCTAAAAAATAGAACCAACGACGATTCGAGTTTCGGTAAAAATATAAGCGACTCCGATTTCGAGGGAACGAATCTTCGAAAGTTGGTAAAATAAACGGAATCTCGGCAACGGGACAACCCGAAAATTTTATTCTCTCGCGTCGCGATTAATTATTAAACAATCGCGAGATACGCAATAGCGTTTAATGGTATAAAAATCGAGCCAAAATACGGGAGAGAATAAGAGATTGTATTTTAATTAGGTAACGTTTCATTATTGTAAAATTCGTCATTATTTTACGAGAGCTCTTTCGGTTTCCGATAATAATAAAATACAGTATTTTAAAATTTTACTCGAACCGAAATAATAGCTCGTATTTTTCATTTTAAACAAAAAAAGTCCATATTATTCACCTCATTATCTAAAAGAAAAGAGAAGAAGAAGAAGAAAGCAGGAAATCCTATACATCTTCTCCTGGACGCAGAACCTTTCAACCGCAAAGGAAAAAAGAAGATTTAAAAGCACAGAGAAGGAAGAAGAAAGTGAGGAAAAAAGGAGAAAAAGCAGAATCACTCGTCGGGTTCGATACATAAGCTGAAAGAAAAAAATTTTGTCCTCGATCTAACGTCAAAGCAGAAGCGGCAGAAGCGGCAGAAGCGGCAGAAGCGGCAGAAGCAACGGAAGCTGCGGCGGTGGCACAAGAGGAGCATCGGCAGCGGGAACGGTAGTGGCACCAGCAGTGGCACAAGAGGCACAACCAGCGGCACAACCAGCGGCACAAGCGGCAGTGATCCAGGAATCTACGTTCGCATCAAGTTTGCATGTCCTTTCCTTCCAACAGCTTCCCCCGTCCCTCCGTCTTTATCTCGCGCTCTCGATCTCCTCGTCTCCTCGTCTCCGTCTTTCCAGGGTCTCGAGCTCGGCGAGCCGCTCGTTCCCCTCCGGGCTAGAGCTTACGGAACAGCCCCGAGTCGGGCTTCTCCGACCGCTCGGAGTAGCGCGGGCCTACTAACCATCGCCTCGGATAGCGAAGACGTACGTCGGTGCGAGTCGTCCGGAGGTGCGCGAGGGAGACGCTCGCGAGTAAGAGAAATATCGGGAGGGCGGCAAAAAACGTTAAAGACGAGAGAAGACCGAGGAAAAAGTGGAGCGCCCGCGCGAGAAAAAGAGAGAGAGACCGTCTCGCTCTCTCTCTCTCTCTCTCTCTCGCTCCTCGATCCCGCTCATCCACCTTCGGTCTTTGGTACATTTTTGTGCATCTTCCGCTCGCGCACGGTCCTCTCCCCCCATCTCATCCCCCACCTCCTCCAACCGCCCCCCCGAACCCCCGCTCATCCGCCCCTCGCGCCTCGTTGGCCGGGCCCCGTGCCAGGCCGTTCGCTTTTTACTATTTTTTTAACATTTTCTTTTCTCCGATGCCTTAAAATGCAAAAATAAACGAGCGCCCGCGCCCGGCCGGCAAAACTACTGTCCACGCCCGCGAGCCGCGAAATTTTCTCGAATTTCGCTCGGCCCTCGGAAAAAGAAAACTTATCTCTGAGAAGACGCCAACCCTCGATCCTCGAACAATCAGAGAGAAATTTTCTCGAGCGCGGGTCCCCAAAAAATCACCCGCCCCTCGTCGCCCGTCTCGCCCGGACAACACTTTTCCCGGCGGACGCGCCGAGCTATCGTCTCGACGTACACACTGTGTGCCGCCGCCGCCGCCGTTGCTGCCGCCACCACCACCACCACCACCACCACCGCCACCACCACCGCCACTGCCGCCGTCATTGCCGCCGCCGACGCCGCCGCCGCCGCCGCCGCCACCTCCGCCACCTCCGCCACCTCCGCCTCCGCCTCGCCCCTCGACCGCTCACTCACACCGATCCGCTCTGCCCGAGTGTGCGACGCGCGCGCGCCCGGCCTGGCCTGCTCTCGGCCCTCCCCGAGCCCCGCGCCCCGCGTCCCGACGCCCGACCGACGACTGTCGAGTTCGCTCGCCGGCCGCGAAAGTCCTGTCCGGAGGCGGGCGGGTGTCGGGGCCTGGGTCCGCCGAGGATGCGAGCTCCGACCGAGCTTCCGAGGCCCGTGGTTGGACGGTGAGGCCCCGAGCCGACGGCGCCGGTCCCCGATCGCTCGCCCGGTCCCCAGCTCCCGCCCGCCCCGGAGGCCCTCGCGTCCCGGACAAGATTTTCCCGACTCGCGGGGCTTCGGCCCCTCTTTCTCCCTCCCTGTCTATCTATATCCAGCTGCCTCTGTCTCGCCCTTCTCGCTCCTTCTCGCTCCTTCTCGCTCCTTCTCTATCCGTCTATCTATTCGGTCGGCGGTGTCCGTCTCGCTTCCACTCGCGCGAGCTCCGCTTCCCTTTTTGCCCTCCTCTCTCGTTGCTCCTTCTCGCTCCTTCTCGCTCCTTCTCTCTCGGGCGCTTTATTCGTCGCGAAACTTTTTACGTTGTGTATATTAAAGGGAACGTACCAGCGCTCGTGTCGTTCAAGCGGATACCGCGAAATTAAAGGAGATCCGCTCGCGGCGGCTGACGGTCGACGGGCCCGGGGCCCCTTTGTTCGGTTCCTCCCGCTCTTCCTCCTCCTCCCCCAGCTCCCCCAGCTCCTCCTCATCCTCCTCGGACGTCGCACGCGAGCCAAGCTCCCTTCGGTTTTCGGGGACTCGGGGCCGATAGTTGCCCGCGATAGCGAGGGGCGAAGGCGAGGGGCGAAGGCGAGGAGCGAAGGCGAGGAGCGAAGGCGAGGAGCGAAGGCGACCGGCTCCCTGGTTCCATCGGCGTCGGAGGTCGTTTGGGTTGCGAGGCGCGTTCGATAAGGACGAGTAATGATTAAATTAAAGGGCCGCTGCCGGCTTTGGCTTTAAGCGCCCGCTTCCGTAGAACCGCGCGCGACTTTAAGACCGAGGTGAAAACGAAGTTAAAGAATAATGGCTCGGGCTCGCGACGGGTCGGACGATAACGCTGTCGACGGGTTCTTCGGCCGGGGTGCGGGGAAAATCTCGATCGGGCGGCTCTCGGAGGAAAAAGAAAGGCTCTCTTGGTTGACCGTTCGATCGTTATCCTCGCTTATGATGCAACTGTAGCTCCGGGCGGGAGGGAGACGTTTTCCTCGTGAAAGCCCCGCGAGAAGCGCGATCGGAAGGAAAGGTGATTTTTCGAAGGAGACGTCGGGGTCGGAGGGATTCGGTGATTCGGGGATTCGGGGATTCGGGGACTCGGGGACTCGGGGACTCGGGGACTCGGGGACTCGGGGACTCGGGGACTCGGGGACTCGCAGGCTCGGAGGCTCGGAGGCTCTCCCGCGTTCTATTTTTATCGCGTGTATCGCTTTTTTCGTTTTGTCGCGTCTCCTCTTTCCGTCGGCTGTCTCGGAGTCCCGAGACTCGCGCGCTGTCTCCTGCCTCGGAAACGGGGTGGAGCTTTAAGCGACGTTACGTTATTACGTCCGCCAATTAAATACGAGCTTTCTCTTTTTGAGCCTCTCTTCGTCGATCGGGATCGTTTCCGAAAACGTCGGCTTTGCGGAATGTGCGCGGAGGGCGTCCGAACGGACATCGAGTCGAGCTGCGTCTGACACTCGATGTGGAAAACGACCTATCAATTTTATCTTATTCCGATAGATAAGCAGCTTTCGGTTCTGATATCGAGTTGCTTCAAAATAAAAATAACTTTTTTAAATACTGCGCAAAGAAACGTCGTTACAATAAGAAGAAGATAAATTTGTTGCCTTCTTATACATGACAGCTCTTATCGTTTTTCCTTTCTTTTTCATTTATATCTCCCTGTGAAATTCAAGGCTTTAAGAACTGACTTTTGTATATATAAATTTCTATTTTAAACCTAATCGAAAAACAAAAACTTTCTTTTGCTTCTTCTTTTTCTTCTTCTTCTTCTTCCTCCTCCTTCTCCACCTCCTCCACCTTCTCCACCTCTTGTTCTTCTCTCTCTCTTTTTGCATGCATTGTTAGAGTTTTAATTCGCTTTTTTGACATAAAGAATTATCGCGATACTTCGCTTTTAGAAATTAAACTTGTTTTTTCTTATGCACGATTAACCTTTAAATTTATTTTTGACCCTTCGCGAATAGCGTAAAAAATTCTCTTGTAACTTATACCGAAGAAATTTGTTCGTATCCGCGTTAATTTTACCATTGATTATAATGATAGTCACCGATTTTTAATTCCAACTATTTTCCAATCCAACGAATGATTCGAATTCCGATTTAACACGGAAAAAACAAGTTTAGTAATATTTATCGATGATTTTCTATTTCGAAGGAAATAACAAAAATGATATACATTTCGTTAAGTATCGATTTATAGAAAATTGAATTATAGATTATATGAAAAACATTTTTCCAAAAAAAAATTTGAAATTTCGTATCGATATTTATTAAACTACGCACACATTTATCGAGCACATAAGTACGTAATAAATCACGATATACATAATTTATTTTACCGACTCATTTATTTATTTTTGTAATTAATGTAACTTATAATGCATAAGATCGTCCGCGATAATTTTACTTTTTTATTTCAGTTTTTTTCCATCACGGGTAACGCGATTAAGGTTTTAGAAAAAAATAGCAATTTTTTTCTAAAATTTCAAATTATGAAAATTATTTATTTACGCTTCGTTCGTAAGAAAAGGTAAAATACGAAATTATCGTTTTATCGTTCGATGGACGCATCAATTTTCAATACCGGTGATTTCTAAAAATATTTAAAAACCCAGCGTATTAATATATAATAATATCAATGAAATATTATCGAATTATATTATGAAATTATATTACATGTGATCCGATCGTTATTTCTTTAACCAGTACTCGTAATTAAATATAAAAATTTATCGATAAATAGTAAGTTTTAATTCGTTTAACGCAGTGAAATGTTGCAACGATGGCTTTACAACATTCTCATATTTTTTAACGAGAAATTAAAAAAGTAAAAGAAGTGGTCGCATTCGATCGATAAATTTATCCAACGCGACTTTCTTTCTCTCAAAATTACTCGGTTGAATCTTCTTTAAGAATAATAGATAATAGTGTTTATTTTTAAAAGGTTGGTGAAGCAAGTAAAGCGTTAATAAGAAAAGAAACAAATACAATTATTTATCGATTTATAAATATTTCATCCGTGGTTGCCGAACAATCGAGCAACATTTCTTAGATCGTCGAATGAGATCATCATTCGCATTAACACGTGCAGCTAATTATTATTCAATACAACACAAGACGTTTTATGCAACTTATGTATGCTCTCGAGCTTATAAGTTGGATTTTAAAAAAAATTAAATCACATTATTTATCGCTCGAGTAAAATGCGAAGATGGAAAAAATGAAAAAATATGAGCAGCGTACAGAGGCGATAAAGCTCGAAATTCCAAACGACAATGACGAAATCGCAGGAGCAATAGCTTATTTATGTAATAAGGAGGCTTTCGCATTTTAAAAGGCATTACGAGTCGGACGGATTTCAAAAGCCATAAGCCATCCTCGACTCGAAAGCGATACATCCATTTAAGTTTTATGGTTTGGCCGGCGTTTAACGCACTTACGCGCGATAAGCATTGCCCCAAGGCTTAGTTTTCGCGCGCGCGAGAAGCGGTAGTCGAGTCGGTAACCCAAGGAAGGCAGCGGCCATCCATCTACCGACTTCCCATGGCGCGCGTGGGTGTAGTGCCCAACGGAGCCAAGGTCGGGGCCGAGGGTTCCTCCTTCCGTTCCTCCTTCCGTTGTCCGTGTTTTTTTCTCCTCTTCTGGTTCGTCGTAGCTCGCCGTTGCTCATCTTCCTCGTCGTTCCTCGTCCTCCTCCTCCTCCTCCTCCTCCTCCTCCTCCTCCTCCTCCTCCTCCACGACTTTCTTCGGGTGCTACTCCGTGCGCGAGAGAGAGAGGCCACCTCGACTTCCGGATCATCTCGTCGACGCGACCGATTCGCGAGAGGGAAACCAAGCCGTGGGGAGGAGGAGGAGGAGGAGGAGGAGGAATTAATGGTCGGATCGCGAAAAACCCGGCAGCGACGAACCACGTGTTGGGCGCGTGCGGCTGCAGCTGCGCCGACGAAAAAAGAAAAAACAACGGAGAAAAAAGGAGAAAAAAGGAGAAAAAAGGAGAAAAAAGGAAGGAAAAGGAAGGAAAAGGAAAAAAAAGAAAGGCCGGTTGCGCGCGCGACTCCCCCACGCCCTTCCTGTCTCTTTTCGCTTTTTTCCGCGTCTATCGGCCTCCGCCTCGTTCGCACCCGTGGACGCGTGTCTCCGACCTCCTGTGCCCGTGTGTGCGTGGGTGTGCGTCACGCTTCCGGTCCCCCACTCCCCCACTCCACTTCGCAAGCTCCAAACGTAATTCCCGATGGAACATTTCGCGCGTCGATGGAAGACAATGCGCTTAATTGTTTTTCGCTTTCTTTTTTCTCCTTCTCTCTCTCTCTCTCGCCTCCTATTTTTCCCTTTTTATTCGCCCGCCTCGACATACATCCGCTCGTTCACTTTCGCCCGATTCCAGCGTCTCTTTTTTCCCTTTTCCATTCGCTTTCTTTCGCTTTTTATTTATATGCCGCGCTTTTTGGAGCGGACCGACTTTTTTAACGGGCGCTTCTCGCAAAGTTACGGCCAAGTTCGCAACTTTTTTTTTTCTACCGTTGGCTTCTTTCGCGCGCGTTCGGTTGCTCCTCTGCTCCTCGCGGTAAAAAAAAATACGCGTTATCCAGTTTCGTAAGTAGATTATGTTAATTTTAAGTCCTCCGTCCGTTCCGAAGACTCGATTCCGAAGACCGAAGCTTCGAGATAAACAGCTTACCGCCAGGGTTGCGACCGTTTCGATTGCTCCTCCGTTAATAATCATTTTGCGATAAAACTGCGTATTATCATTTTTTTTATTTTCTTTTTTTTTTTTTTTTGTTAATCGCGCGCCTTACGAATCGTTCGAGATCGAAAGCGAATCTTTGTCGAATCGTCGCTGCGTCCGAAACAACGACTGCGTAATTATTTACTCGAGCGAGTCCATCTAGGAAGTTTTGCTTCTACAAAATTCTTTCGAAATACCAAGCATCGAAATATTCGCTTAACCCCTCTTTCCCTGGTGCCATTGAATACTCCATTATTCATTCGCGGCTAAAATATTTTCTCGTTAAGCTTAAAAAAGTTCTACGTTCACTTTGGTTGCAAAGACTTATTAATATAAAATTATTCGATTGTTGCAAAACTCGGAATGCTGATTAAAAATGATAAACATCATTGGTAAATAATGTCTTTTTATTTTTCCGCGCATACGTAGGCGCACCCATTTACTTACACATTCACCTGCTATAAAACCGTCGAACATCGACGCACGCGCGCCTGGATATATATTTATATGCACGATCGTATTTGTTCACCTACGTAAAAATACGTAAAAATACGTAAAAGTACGTAAAAGTACGTAAAAGTACGTCGTATGCGTTTGTATCTTCCAAATGTTAATTATGCCAGCGTTTAAAAGTTTATTTGAATTATTCCTTTTTTTTTCTCTCTCCAAAAATAATCATTTGATAAACAGCCATTCCGAGAATAACGTTTTTTCTCGTTTCGTAGCGAACTTTAATAGCGAAAACAAGCGTTGAAGGTTCCTTTACTTTAACCTAACGAATACATAACGAACGAGGATACGCACGTGAAATATAATATTTTCAAAATTTTGTTGATACAACTATTGCATTTGTTCGCCATCGTTTCTTTCCTTCTATGTTTTAGCCATCAATTATGCACATGTTACGGTCTCTCTCTTTCTCTCTCGCTCGCTCTCGATCTCTCTTCCTATGTTTAATATTTTAAAGTTGAGAGAACGCCAATGAAAGTTATAAGTTGAAATACGACTAGACCACCATCCAGAATTATTTTTACCTACTTCGAGCTTTTTTTCGAAACGGAGAAAAGAAAAAATAGATTCGTTTAGTAGCGTTGAAAAAAATTGTTCGAGTGCAATGGAATGCTCGAACCACGCGAAATTAAATATTTCTTTTAATTTCTTTTGGAAATTAAACGAAATTAATATAAGTTTTTGGTTAATTTTAAGATTGAAACGCCGAATTACTATGAAATGGAAAGAGAAAACTAAATATCGAAACAAAAAGTGCAACCGCGATATTTTAACCTAATACTTAGTAGAAATTGAATATACTATATTTGTATTTGACGCGATAATTACTAATAAATTTAATAAGTGCTAAATTTATATTTCATGCTCAGGGTGTCGGTGATTGTTACATAGTTCGAAGCTTTTAGATGTTACTTGTTAGTCGGCCGTCACATATCGACGTATACGTTATATACGACCTTTGTGATTAAAATACGACAGTGCATACTGAAAATACAAAGGTAGATACATTATCAAAGAGAGATAATATGATGAATGTTATTGAATGGGAGTTAAAGAATGGGAGCGGAAAATATGAACTGCGCTAGTATGTGTGGTTTGACGACAACTAGAATTGTTAATAATTAGTCAATAACCATTATTTCAATGACTCGGTGCGCAATCGTAAAATATTAATGCTCGAAAATTTATTTTATTCCAATTATTAAGGATCATTTTTTCCGAGTGTCCAACAAAAACAAACTTTTCATGAAATATTTGCCTTGTCACGATCTTAATAGCAAATCACATTTAATACCTTTTTCGATGCAACGATACCGACCGAGTTTATTTTGTTTATAGGTTTTTTATTTCATAGTTTTTAACCGACATAGATAAGTTTTAAATCTTATCGATTCGTTACATGATAATTATTTGTATTTCCATTCTTTTAACGTATCGAATAATGAGTAAAACGTTTGATATATTTTTAAATATATTTAAACAATAATAATAACGACAATAACAATAATGATATATTAATTTAAAAACATAATTGTTACATTGATAAGTATTAGGTTTATCAAAAAGAAGTGCAGCTTAAAATAAAATTTTCTGTACTCGATTATATTTATAATAGAAGATAAATTATTAGTATCGGATTCTTGTATCGAGAATATTTTAATAAGTCACAATTAAATTGTCGCTATAATTTTAAACGAAATTGTATCATTTTTGTATAAATTAATTGAATTTTTTTTTAAATTTGTATCTATAAATAATAATAATAATGATTGTTCTTAAAAAAATTTATGCAAAAATCTTAGAAACATATTCGAGTTAAAATAGTGAAAATGAATCGATCCAATATGTTAATATATTTTATGAATATGTGAACAATGAAATAAATGTATTTTGACCTAAGTTCTATTCTGAATGTAATTTAGTGCAAAAATGTTCATTTGTCCCAAATATTAACTAGAAATATGTAAAATTAATTACAATTTCACGATATGGCTTATTCAATGTAGTTTATAGGCTGGTAAAATAAGCCCTGAATTTTAAAAAGAAATAAATCAAAAATAACCGGAGTCAAATTAGAATTCATATAAATATTTGAGTACGTCTATATATATTTATACGTGAATGTATTATTTTTATACATAGATCACTAGAAAATATATTTTAATCGATAAATTTTTTTATGTTATATGCACTATTAATCTTATGAAATAATATAGGATGATACACGTAAGGTATAAATGCAAATATTCCTCCATATTACGGGAGTGCCAAATTCGATTGGAAATTTATTTAAAATTAAATTTTTTATGTAATTTAATTTTTTAAATAAGATTTTTACCGAGCTTTTAATAGTTAAAAGTATAATAATTAATGATTTTCGATCGAATAATGTTTAAAATTGTGTAAAAGTATTAAGTAAATTATTCGTTATAATTGTGTTGATTAAATCATTTAAAAATATTCTCAATTTTTTTTTACTTTGGTATCCTAATAGAAAAGATAAAATAAATTGCTACATGTAGACTAATGATAGGGGCTCACAATTTTATAAAACTCCGGTATTGGAATAAGGATTAATATCGAAATAATAAATATTAAACGAATATTTTTATTAATAGAATCTAGTTTCTTAAATGATATTTAATCTAGAATAGTATTTGAAATTTAAAAAAAATGTCATATATTACAAAATTGGAAAGGCGAACGTTTTTTACTTTTATTATGGTATGTATCAATGACGTTAATAAATATTTATTAATATCTAGGAGTCGTACCCGTGATATTTTTCTATATTTTCTTACCGGAGGCAAATATTCCTTATATCAAAAAGTTACCTCTCTTGAAATGAAATATAAATTTGTCTTTGATGCGAACGAGAAAGAGAAATTTTTTACTTCGTTATCGTGCTAAATAATTCGATACCGATGAATACGAAATTAAATATAACGTTACCTTTTCTTTTGGCACCTCCAAAAATATTCTCCTTTATAAATAGCCTCTTTTTTATTTTAAAAAAGATCGTTTTCTTTTCTCCATTCGTATATAAATGATTAATAGTCGAAGCATTAAAAATAAGATTTGTTTTAAATTAACTTTATTTAACGTTCGATCGATAAAAAAAACGTCTATTCGTAATTAATTTGATACAAGCAATTTAAAAATAACGTTGAAATAATTTAAAATGTTTAAATTAATTAAAAATTTCAAAATTCGAGCATTTAATTAAGTTTCATGCAATTCCGAAAGACTCGGTTCGAAACCTTTATAATACTTATTCAGGTGTACTTGTAAAACTTGTATAAAATTACAACTATTGTGAAAATAAGATCTCCGGTCGAATATTAATTATAGTACGTTAAATTACGAGTTTGTTAAAAAAAATGTTGTTACATAATTCGATAAAACGACTAGATTTTAACAAACGATGATACTAATATTTTGTAACACTTTCGTATCAATTTGCGTAATTGATATACGGAATCGAGTGGATTAAAGTCCGAAACTATTAATAATTAGAAAGTTGAAAAAGTCACGTATTAAATCTTTACAGATTTATTTTTAAAGCAAAGTAAAGCTTGCTTTTTAAGTAACACATTGTAAATGAAATTTTATATTGTCCTACGCTAGAATTAAATTAACCGTGTAACCGTTTCAATAGATAGAATCATTACGGACATTAAAAATACGAATGTTCTTCCTGTCTCGATGTTCGACTTCCTCCTATATATATACGACACAGATTTTGTCTCGAGGATACATGCGGGATACGCATTATTTCAATTTATTACACTAATGAATTGGAAGCTCTTCGAGATTCAGGCGGGTGTATTCTTTATGAACTTCTTGCTCGTGACAATGGCATAAGTAGTCGTTGGTACACGACAAAATTTTGACGCGATATTCAATGAAAAGTAATACATTTAATTAAACTTATAAACTAAGAGAATGGGTTTTAATACGAAAATCGGCAAGACGAATCTTCTTTAAATTAAATTTTAGTTGCAATTTATATACGCGTCTATTCTCGCGAACGTCGATGTAAAAAACTTTTATTTTTATTATTATACATCCGAATTCGTTATTTTCAACTTTTTTTCGATTAGTTTTACAATTAGTTATTATTATTTATTAGATTTTGTTTTACGAAGTGGATTAATGGCACTATAATACACGTAAGCGTACAATTTTATGAATATCGTCAAAAACTAGATTAGCATCTATACGCTATGCATAAATCGCTTGCACGCTGTTATTTTAACGTACGACTATCGATTGTTTTTAAGTTTTTTACACCGATCAAAAAGAAATCTATACATTTAGTGTATTAGTGTATAAAGAGAAGCAGCGCGTATTACGTTAATATCGAACAACAAACGATATCGAACAATGACAAACGTACAAACGTTCCATGATTTCATTCTGTGCTTGCAATCGAGAGAAACATTTAAAATTAGAAGTATATGTTTAACGCGATGTACAAGTATTATATATATGCGTAGAAAATTATAACGCAATATGGTATCTTTTAAAATTGTAATTTTATACTTTAGTCTTTGATTCGAATAATCAACGTGCGTCATAATTTTGATATTTTGGATAATATTAATCTTTTGCAAACTTATTTGCGATGGCAAATAATCTTATACCTAATGTAAGGTAGTATTTTTTAATACCTTAACTACTATCAGGAGTCGAGTACAACGTAGATTCTATGTAAATGAAACAAGATAGTAAATTTCCTACAAGGAACTTTTAAGTAAAGAAAATCGACTAAATTTATTTTTCTTTTATCAATTTCTGAATCTTAATAATAATCACATTGATATTTTAGATCTAACTTCTATGTATATACATATATATATATATATATATATATATATACACATATAAACACACTTACTATAATTTATAATATCTGTACATTAATATTATATAAACCTATTATATTTTCACAAAATATTTTTCCTCTTTTAAGAGCTACAATGATCAAATGTTTTTTACATGTATTTTTAATTTCACATGAAAGCAATATTAAATTTTACTATTTTATTGGCCTTGAAACCTAAGTGGTCTTAATGATAAGTGGTTGTCGATGAAAAGGATTTTGATGTCAATTAAAGAATTACGATAAAGTGTATATTTTGGCTAAATCATCCCATAAGCTTAAGACATCATTAAAGTATAATATTTATAAAGGTTTTATAGGACAGAAAAATGTCGTTTGATAAGTTTCTTTCTATAGTTCTACACAGTCGGTTTCAATTATTCACATATTTTATACCGAATATTTATTGGTATATTTATAAAAATCGTAACATAATGTAATATTATTTTTGTTAATCCTTCAAAATACATTTGTACTATTTATCGATTAATTTTATAAATAATATGGACTTGCCTTCGATGTGTCACGAGAAACTAGTTTCAATTAATTTTAATTACTATTGGTTTTGTTGATACGCTTTTAAAGAAAATATAATTTATTTATAATTTTCAAAAAGCTAATTGAATTAATGAAAATTAAAATAATCATGTGTAAAATACCACAGTGAAAAATTTGAAGTATTACGTACGATATAAAATAAAATGAACATATCTTAAGCCATTAAAATATGAAATAAAATATAAAATTTTAAATTCATTAATGATAAGCATTGTAAATACCATCAACAAGAAAGGTTATCAAGTGATATGTGCTAGAGAAAATTTCAGTAGAGTTTTTATGTTGTACATTTTAGATTTATACAAGAATAAATTCTATAGAAATGAACCATGTATGAAAAAATATATAAAAATTTCAAAATTTTCAGAGGAACCGTATTTAAATACATTTTTGATAATAGTCTTACTTTATTGTTTTTAAAAATGCATTTCTTAATTATTGCATTTACGCGAGAGATGAAATTCGAGTTTTATATTTTAAGCGATTCGAATAGAGCTAATAAATCATAATATAGTTGATATTTTTATTTTAAGAGCTTATGCGTTTCTCTTAATTTTTTAATTAACGTACATAACGAACAATCATTTTTTATTAAAAAAAGTTGTTCCTAAAACTCTTCTCATTATTCTAACATTATATTTGACTGATGTGGCTATAAAAAAAGTCGTTTAAAAAATGTCAGGCAACGATAAACTTAATTTAATTTTGAATAAGAGTGGAATATGTATATATGTATATATATATATATATATATATATATATATTCCAAAAGTGGAATATAGTGTTACCGAAATAAAATACGTAGCTAAATTTATGAATTACAATGACATTATCTTATCATTTTAAGGGCCTGAAACGAGTACTTTGTTAGTTATACTTTGCAAACGAAACAAAAAAATCTTTGTTATTATTTCTTGAAAGGTTCGTTCGATTATTCTACGTAATCAACTTTTATACGTAGTGTAAAAACTGGTAAAACATAATCGAAACCTTAAATCGAAAATACTTGCATTGAATATTCGTAGCGAGAAATTTGCATAGACATCGTTTGTTAAAATTTTAGATCTCGAAGGCACATTTAAATTCATTATGTAAGAACGATAAATATAATTAATACACATAATTAAAGCTCGAAGTAATTTTTCATAAAATTGTATCGTTTCAACTAGTTAGTATAGTATATTTTAAGTTAAGTAAGTTTATAATTTAACAAAACCAAATTTTCTCCTACACTCGTGATAAATATGAAATAATTTCAGTAGATTATATTACGATTCGATATCTTTCGAAGATATTGAAAAAAATGCGTTATCGTAAGTTTGATACTACTTTCCGATAAATTGAGAATACGAGAAATTCATATTATTTTTGTTTCGTTCGAATATCGTAAAATATGTACGAAAAATTTGGTACGAATTCCTGTGAATATATCGTAAAGTAATTTAATTTTACTTTTACAATGTGTGATCGCGATCGTAAATCACACGACACATTTTTTAAAAAACAACAAACATTCCATGAAAGTATTTTAAAATATGGATACTTTTATCTTTGTATAAGAAACCTTGCGAAAATTATTTTCGTTAGTTTAAAACGATTCATTCGCGCAAAATATTTTTAATACGAAGCATCGAAGTTTTTGGAGGATCGGACTTTTTGAACGCGAATTAAGCGTAAATTAGTTTATATCAAGACCCATTTTTTTCAATTATTCTTATAAAAGAGTATTTTAGTTTCGAGAAATTCTAATCGTTGTAGCTCCTACCAAGAATTTCATTAAGAATTCGGCTGAAAATATTCGACTCAATGGTCGGAGATGGATATTTATTCGAAGAAAATATTTTCCTAAAAATTTGAACAACGCACGTCTAATTAAAACGTTTTATCGGGATAAAAGTGATAAAAGTGAGGAGCTCCGGAGGAGGACACATGGACTCGAAGGAAAGAGACGGAAAAGAGCGTCGCTTGTTTTTGAAACAGGAGCTTGAAGAATGAAGAAGGAGAATTTGCATCGGCGTTTAGCCGAAAGGTTGACAGGTGCAGGTGTAAATGCGTTTCGCGCGCGATCGGACTCGGCTCCAGCAGGTGTACCAACAGCTGCAGTGCGCAGCCGCCGTCGCGTGGATATTCGCGGGGTCCGGGGAAGAGAGAAAGATTCGCGCTGTTTCGTTGATGCCCCGGAGTCGAGGCTGACGGGAAGCGACCGCGCATCCGGAGCGCGTCCGGAGCGCGTCCGGAGCGCGTCCGGGGCGATTCCGGCGGGGACCGCAGGCTCGTCGATAAGGATCGCACTTGGGTAATTAAGGTCTGGTTCCCGGTGGCTGCGAAGCTGCGCACGCACGCACGCGCGGAAAGAGGTTGCCTCGGTCGCGGTCCGAGGGGCCGCCCCGGGAGGCGACTGCGCGGAGCCGAGGTTCTTCTTTGGTTTCGTAACGGCGCGAGGAATCCTCGGTTCGTTGCAGCTTCTCGCCGAGTCTACAGTTACGAGATACGCTCGTGATTCACGGCGATAGCGTTCGATGTTTTCAATTTTGTATCGTAACCGAGTGATTCATCGCTATCGCCGCAATTATCAATGTGCGTCCGTGTGATTCTTAATTCTCGTTTCAGAAGCGACTTATCTACTCGGCGGCGACGTTGGAGGCGACGGTGGAGGCGACGGTGGAGGCGACGGTGGAGGCGACGGTGGAGCGATCGAGAACGTCTGCTTTTCACAACCGTGACTCTACCGCTCGTTTTTTGAAACGTCTTCCTTATCAAAATTTGAGTCTCGATTCGATATTCTAATTCTGGAGACGGGGGAAGAGCGGATCTTGAATGTTCTAGTTTACGCTCGACGCGCGTGGCGTTTCGAGGGGTTCGAACCTTACCGATCGATGGGGTTTTTTGCGATCGAGTCGAGTCGAGTCGAGTCGAGTCGAGTCGAGTCGGCGATCGCAAGGGTTCGCGAAAGCGACGAGGTAGAACGCATCGACCGCGAAGAATTATTATTTTCTTTTTATTCCGGTTTCGTTTATTTCTGTTGCGAGTTCGCTGAATACCGAGGAACAATTTTTAAAACACGTTATGCAGCATAAACACGCTTGTCTTATCTTTCTTCCATACGCGCGTAAAAAACGTAGTCTCCGCGATGTTCTTACGTAAAATTTCATCCAACGCTGGATTTTCCAACCGATCGTATTTATCAAAGTTATCGAACCGTAAGCTTTTTTTCCTTTTTTTTTTCTTCTAATCGATTATCTAGTTCTTGTTCTAAAAAGTTATTAAAATTATAATTAAACGTATCGAATGTCATTTTAACTCTGGAATGCTTTCTTTAATCGTATCGATTATTTTTACGGTATTTAAACGTCGTAAAATAAACTCGAGAGGGAATAAAAAGGAGAAAATTTATTTAAAAATTCAAGAAAATCGCAGCCGTTTCAGCGATAAAAATAAAAACGAGTCGAACGCAATATTCTCGCGAATATTTTTCTACGAGTTACGTCGTGAAATTGTCTACGAACATAGATATTCGAAAGGTTATAATCGTTGGACGCGTATCGAATAATCGGACTTGCAACGATTAGAATTATTATCGTCGTTTCGAAGCACGTAAACGAAACCATCGATTCTTTTCGCGGCAAGGTAAGCGATATTCGCTTACCGATATCCCAAGCGGTTTTCGAATTTAAAAAAAGAAGGAACGATCGTTTACAGCTTATTATCCATCGCGGGTTTAAAATTTATTCGTCTTAACGAGGCATCGATCGTCGGAGTTCGGAAGTCGGGCGAGTTGCGAAGGAAAAAAACGGGGATCGAAAAATAGTTAGCGTTCGGAAAAGGTCCTAAAGGTCCGGAGCAGCTGTTTTTATCGGTACACGCTCTTTTTAATTACGGCGGAATGACCGTACAACTTTAATATGCCCTAAAACGTATCGATTATTATTATCGATAAGCGGCACGAACCGTGTCTCGCGCGCCGAGCTAATAATAAACCCATTAACGCGCGAGTTTATGCAGGAAAAGAAAGTCGCGTTCGTTCCCAATTTCGAGGGAGAGGAGTAAAAAAAAAAAGTCGAGTCAGCGGCTGAGCGCTTATCGGACTCTCGACGTAGTCGTTTGCACGGCGTCGTTCGGAGAGGAATCTCTGGAGGCATCCCCGAGACGGAGGCACCGAGGCGGAGGCACCGAGGCGGAGGCACCGAGGCGCGTGCTCGGAACGGACCCCGATGTAGGTCGCGGGCTTGGATAGGTCCGTGCGTGTGCGCGTGTGCGCGTGTGCGCGATAGCGGAGCTCCGTCGTGACGCCGTCGGTTTATCGCCGCGGCTCGCGCGCGGCTTCCTTATCAGGGCAGTGTGTTTGCCCGCGTCCGTCCTTCCGGGCCCGGGCCTGATTCGCTCCCGGGAATCAGTTCTCGCGAGCGAAGCGCGATCGCCGAGTCTTTATCATCGACGCCGCCGCCACCGCCGCCGCCACCGCCGCCTCCGCCGCCACCGCCGCCGCCACCGCCACCACCGACGCCAACACCGCCAACGACGCCGACGACGCCGACGCTGTCGCTGATAACCGAGCCAAGAATACGGTCGATTTAAAGCCGTCGCCTCCGTTGCGGCTTTGACTCGCCCGCGCTTCTAATCTTCGCTGCCTGCGATTTCGTCTACCCGGACCGTCGATTAAACTAAGACCGTATCGAACGCGACCGACTCTTGGATGTCCGAGTTGGCTCCTTTTTTCTTTCCGTCTTTTTCCTTCCGTCTTTTTTCCTTCCGCCTTTTTCCTTCAATTTTTATATTTACCGTTAACGCACTTGCAAATTCGATCGAACCGTTCCATATATTTTCCGTTTCGCTTGTTTCGAGAGTGCGATTACCTACTGAAATTCAATCTCGTTAAACGAGATAAAATACCTGTCAAATTATTTTAATTATAGCCGTGGAACAAAAGTAATGCGATAAATTTTCTCACTCGCGTTTGGCGATACAAGTAACATTTTTATATAATTCGTCGATAACAAATGTCACGGAAAATATACCGACAAAAGCGAAGATTACGTTTAATGAAAGATTTTTTTTTTATTTCGTTGCTTCGTTGCAGACGTAAAGAATCTCGCAAAACTACAAAGTTACGTTAGAATTCGTGGTTTCAAAAAAATTCACCTTCTATCGCTTTGTACGTGAAATTCCTGTCTTTGACCGTTTCCTGGCGAACCAACAAAGGCAGTTTTTCATGAAATATATATATGTGTATATATATATATATATATATTTGATTAAATTAAATTATAATAATTAAAATAATTTAAAGTAATATTTTTTTTGCGTACGATACGTTCGATCGATCTCTTTTTACTACAATTTAGAATTTTACAAATCGAATCGAGAATTGATAAGCACTCGAAAAATTTATCGAGAGCCTTTTAATTAAAACTTCCATAATTGTATTCGTCGTTACGGTAATTTATTTAACACTATTTACATGTAATAATAACAAAGAATTTATACTATTTTTAAACTCGGTCGTATAACGTCTTGATTATAATTTACAATATAATTATTATTATATAAAATACATATTAAAATTAACTGTAAGTTTAAAATTACATATTTTACTAAACTCTTTAAATGCTACATTACAACTAATATAATTTACTTTAATTATGTATAAATTGAATGCGGTACGTAATAATGAATATTATAAGTACGTAGTATATATTTTATAAAATAAATGTCTCGACCAACAATATTTAGGTAATATTAAAAATTTAGATAATTCCCAGGGATATCGATGAAATTTTGATGATGATAAAATTCTAATTTGAAAAAATTTAAAATATTGCAATCGACTTTTAATTAATATTATTTATTAATTCTATATATTCCTATATGTGCGTAGAAGTTGAAAATATTACGTGAAATTAGAATAAATTAAATTTATAATATAATTTTTTTAATATAAACAATAGTAAAAGTGATATTTATAGTTTTTTTAATGAGAAACGAAAGTTTTTTAAACAACAAGAAGTACAATTCGCTTTAAGAAAAATATTTGATATTACGTTTATTATAAGAAATATTTTGTTTTAGTTTTCAGACTGTAATAAAAATATTATCGGTGTATAGTTTGTACTTGATAATACAAAAAGAAATAATTTATAAAATAATTGACAAAATATTGATTTAATAAATTTTTGTTTATATAATCTAAACTCGGGAATAGAATTTAATTACTTAATATTAATTCTAAAATACATCTAATGTTAAAAAAAAACATTTGCGTTTATTATATCGATGTTTTGTAACGAACGGTATAAATATATTATAGTTTTACTAAAAAGAAAATATTTATCGTATTTGAAACGACCATTTCGGTATTTATTACATATCAATTTGAAGTGTAATGATCGTAGCACATTTTTCTCTTTATACCGTTTATTACAGTACAAAATTTGTATGTCTTACAAGTATTTTTCAACAGCGTAGATTTAAAACAAGTATTTTAGTTTTTTCGTCTTTTTGTTGGTTTAATAAAAAAGGAATATCATTAGATACGTTTATGTTTTATGTTTATGTGATTATGTGGATTTCTATTTGCTTATTTTAGGACGTTACCAGGAAAACAAAATCGTAAAATATGCAATGTAATATCCCTATTCAAGTAGCTTCAAATTCAAAGAGTTTACGTAGAGAAATCGTAAGATTTTGTAGTTAATAATAGTACGAATAAATTGTATTTTATATTGCAAATACTTCATATTCATACTGATTTTCTCATATATTTCTTATAAAATAATTACAGCTGCAAAATATTTTTTATAATAAAGAGTAAAGTTTAACGTTAATAAAGGAACACGAGTCTATCGCACGTTATTATATCTTCATACACTTTACCTTAATGTTTCTATTTATAATTGTAATTTATAATTATAATTGTTTAGTGTACGAATAAATATAAAATTTCTCCTTCCTAAATTCATTAAAATTTTATTCGAAAGAAACAAAATATATATATCAAATTAAAATTAAAGCTGGCTTTAAAGTTGTACCTAACATTTTCACTCGATTCATTCCGTATCTTCATTTATGGATAATAACGAAGTAATTCAACCGAATCTTTAAACATAAATTTGAATAATACGAAGATACGAGAATATAAATACAATATTTGGAATACAGATATTTTCCGTGATTTTCAACAAAAAAAATTAAAAATTATTCTATCTTAAATCGGTAAAACTCGCGTCGATATTTGGTAATGGTAAAAAAATAAGATGCAGCAACGATAATATATTATTCAAGTAATTCTTACGCTTTAAAATAAAAAAGCTTTATGTCATCTTATTTCATCGGTGTTTCGTTGAGTACGAACAATTTTGAACCACACGTATAAAAATAACGAAATAGATTTTACGAGAAAATGAGTATTTAACCATAAATTACATCGAATTTTCGTAAATATTAATAATTTTTAATGGAAATTTTACATAATAAAGGTTTAAAATTAGTATAAAATTTAAAAGACGATTAGTCGCGTAACGCTACAATATAAAATGTAATATAAAAATTATTCAACGAATATTCGTAAGATTCATTCGTGAATTTTTCGGTTAACCATATAATCAAATAATTTTAATCCTCGCTCCAACAATATTTTATCTCAACGTTTTCTTCGCGAATATATCTCGCGTCGATACTCGTCCAACAATATTGAATTAGATTTTTCGTAATGTTGCACAATGCAGAAAGAGAGACGAAAAATACGAAGGGTCAAAATAAATTCGTTAAATATTCCAAGTGGTAGATTTGTAATCCAAATAGGCAGCACTTAAAAAATGATTATATTAATTAAAAATTGATTTCCCATTCGTATTCGAGTAAGCGTGGAAGTGCTTCTAATGAAACCGTAACGCGAACCGTAATATTGTGAAGTTCTTTGATAACTCGCTGATAACGCGCGCCTTCCAAGTATAAATAACCGTAGTGCAAATAGTTTTATGGGCACGTACCTACATTTTTTTTTCATCACGGCGTACAAAGAGATAGATTATCGATGTAATTATCATTCGCATTCTTTAAATTCCGCTCCACGCAAAAGTCGGCATTCGCAAATTTTATTCGTATCGCGAATTGGGTATTACGATCATTAACATATCGATTAGCTTTATATTCCACGAGAGTTTCTCCATCTATTATACAAACGTTCATTTTGGAAAAGCGGGCATTCGGAACAACCGAGCGATCGAAACGCGGGTACTCGAAAAATTCGTAATCCCGGTAATATAGCTTATAAAAGCCATGAATAAATAAAATAAAAAAAAGAGAAAAAGAAAAAAAAGAAAACGGATAAATAAAGGGAAAAAAAGGAAAAAAAAAGAGAGGGAATAGAATAAAATATTTTAAAACATTTTTCCGCGTAAAATCTAACAAAAGCATCTAAAACTCGAAGCAGCCCGAGTAAAATTAGTAATTTTTTCACATTACTTTTCCCTACTCTCGCGTCTGGTCCTTCGGTGCATAGGGACACACTATTCGCCTGCACTCGCGAGCGCACCCACACACCCAAAGGGTACACGCACGCGCAACCCTCGAACCCGCGCTTACGTACACCCGCAGCCGCACTCCAACGTCGACTCGACTCTACGAGCGAGAGCCGTGCCGAGCCAAGGATAAAAAGAACCCGGGGGAGGGAAGAGACGAAGGGGTGGGAAGGACTACCGGAGGAAAAAAGGAGCGAGAGCAAAAGGGGCAAGGGTGCCTTGAGATTTTCAGTTTAATGCGTCACAGGATGTCCTCCGCTTCTAGTCCTCCTCGCCCTCCTCGCCCTCCTCGCCCTCCTCGCCCTCCTCGCCCTCCTCGCCCTCCTCGCCCACCTCACGCTCCTCGCCATCCTCCACCGCCCACCTTCTCCGCGCTATCTCCGTCCGTGCCGACCGCGTTACTATTGTCCCGCGTCCGAGACCTCGGAGTCCCCGTGCCGCGAGAGGACCCGAGCTGTCTCGCTCCCGACGGGGCCGGACGCGGTTCCTCCCGGTCCTCGACCCTCCTCCGGGATCCCTCCCTCGACGTCGCCTCTCTCGCGGCCCCGAAAACCCCGATCGCCCGATTCCCCCGGCGACCAAACTTTTCCCGACGACCTCGCGCAAACACCTTCACCGGGAAAAGCTTTGACCGGGACCGCGCGACCCCCGTCCGTCCCCCGCCTCCAACCCCTCGCTCCCGGGCCCCGTTCGCCCGCTCGGACCAACCTCCCCTATCCTGGGTCCACCCACCCCCCTCGCCACCACGTCTCCCACCCACCCCTTAACCCCTCCAGCGACCGATCCTCCCAGCCCCGGTGGACAGAAGTTTCGCCGCTGCCCGCCGTACCTATATCTGGATTAAAGGGGATCTCGCCTTTTCCGCCACCGAGCCCCCAAATAAAGGGGATGCTCCGTTATTAAACCGGGAGCGAGCGCACGCCGAGAGCCCGCGGCACGAGCGACTACCACCGCCGGAGCCGCCCCCTCGTACACACGTACGTGGCTTCTCCTCCACTTCGGCCCGTTTGTCTTTTTCCGAGTCGCTCTCTCTCTCCCTCTCTCTCCCTCTCTCTCCCTCTCTCGCTCGCTTTTTCTGCGCGTGCCGCGTCAAATCCACCTCTGCCTCTTCTTTTTTTACCTCCTCTTTTTTTCCTCCTCTTTTTTTTCCTCCTCTTTTTCCCTCTTTTCCTCTTTTTCCTCTTTTTCCTCCTTTTTTCCCAACTCGCGTCGCGTGCTTTTCCTCTTCCTCCTCTTCCTCCTTCTCTCCCTCTTTTTTATTCGTTCTAGTTTTGTTTGTTCTTTTTTCGGCATCGCGTACGCTGATATAACGCGATTTTTCTTGCACCCGTGCGCTGACCTCGAATACTTTGAACGCTTTGCTCTCGATCGTCGGCGTTTTTTTTCCTTTGTATCTTTTACTTCTTTTTTTCCTTTTTTTTCCTCTCTCTTCTCTCTCTTCTCTCTCTTCCCTCTTTCTCTCTCTCCTCTCTTTTTACCACCATCCCGTGTCGATGGATGCGCTTTTTATTACTCATCGCAGGATCTTGATTGTTCGCGCGATCGATGCATCGGAATTTGTTTGATTTCCCTTTTGTAGGCGAACGGGTGGCGGTGTTTTTATAGCGCGCGGTGTATTCCGATAAGAGCCGTTTGAAATAAAATCTGTTTATCCGTGCATCGCGCGGGGACGTTTATTTCGGTTATAAGAGCTATGCGATTCGGTTCGATACACCGAGACTCGGTCGAATCGTCGTCGAATCGTCGTCGAATCGTCGCCGAATCGTCGCTTTAGCGGCTTCCCTTACGATCCCTCGACTCTCCGCCTTTCAACCCGCGACTTTTATTCGACGTTGCTCTTTATTATTACAAGTTTTTTTCCTCGATTCCGAACCTCGGATAATGAGCGTTTCCCGCGAGAGCAAGGAATTTTTATTTTTCATGGTTCGACGGTCCCTGCATAAATTTCGAAAAACGGGAGAATGATTTTACGAGAATGGATTTATAACGCGATTCTTCCAATATCGTAAATCGATTTAGTAGAAAATAATTACGAATTGAAATCGAAAGCAATTTTTAAAGGTGGATTGTCGCGTCTACTCGATATACGCTTGTACGTGTAACCGCGTTCTGTAATTTCTACCAGATGCGTACGTACGCCTTTTTAAATATTGCTTTAAAGCGTAATTTGAATTGTGCTTTCGAATATTTTCCATCGATAATTTTTATCCCGGTGTTTCTTTCTTCGTTACTTTTTTTGGTTATGGTAATCTTTACACTGCATCCGTCGAGTCCTCTGTAATTTGCACTCGATTGATTCGATATTTGAGAATTAAGTTACGCGCGAACGATTATTTATAATCGTGAAATTACCATGAATGATATAAGATACTTTTGCGTCGTTACAATAACGATTATTGGTGTATAATTGCTCTATCGAAAATTACCGTTTTATACTCGTTTGTTTATACATTTGAACGAAATATTTTTTTATTCGCGATTTTGTAATATATTTATAATTTATCGTTAAAAATTTACTTTGGATGATGTAAACAATATGTTTTGAAAATTCAATTTAATTTTATTTCGTTACCTTAATTTTCAAAATAGTTCAATGTATTTTATAATTATTTTAAAATTCCTTGTAAATTACTTTATAAAAAGTTCGATATCTTTTTCTTTTTGAAATCTTCGTACATTCCAGTTACGTTTACACGAATAAAAATATATTGAAATTAAATGCGATATATTATATTAAAAATATGGTTAAAAAAATAAAAGATATAACGAATAAAGTTTTGTCTTCGTTGGTAAATTTTTAATATGAATTATTATACTGGTGTTGTTAAACAACTTTTGTACACGTACATTAAAAATTTCTTTTAAAATTTATTATTTTAACAATTAATAAAACGCACTTACAATTTTATTATTTAAGCGAAGTACGTGTTAATCTTTTAACAACTTTTAAACTTACGAAAATATTAGTTTTTATTAAAACGATTTTAAATAAAATTAGGATAAAGTGATAAAGTGATTAATAACTATCGTTTTTTTTTTGTTGATAGATGCATATTTAATGAAGAAGGATTTTTAATATTATGTACATTTTTAATAAATATACTTATTCTACGTAATTATTTATTCTTCCGTCTCTTTAAAAGTGAGTTAAGAAAAAACATATTTCAAAATGTATTTTCTACAAGCATTCATTTTTTAATAGACTATAAAATAAGAATACACATGTTATTATTATAATTTTAATTAATTTTATTCTTGAAAAATATTATTATATCGTAATTATTATCCATTTTTAAGAATTAATTTCCGTTGAGTATCGTAGAGACTTCAATTTTCCATCAAAATAAACTTAATAAACCTGACAAATTCTATATATATTTATAATTATTCCGAATAAAATTATATATATATATATATAGTGTCATTTATATAATGTAATTAACGAATACTTTTCTAAATTACAAATGAAAATAAAAACAGTATAATTTAGGTGCGAAAGTATCACTAACCAAGTAATTTAAACTATACATAAAAAAGTATTAGAATTTGGTCGATTCGGTATGCAGCTCTTTAATTAGAACTATGCAACGCTGTGATGCTTCATTTATTTTTCTTAAAAAAAGTACGACTGGAATTTTTCAAATTTCTTCGAACGACATAAGAATTTCTGAGTAAATATAATTTTAGTACATTGATAAGAAAGAAACAAAGGTATGCAACATTTTTTTTCTTTTGAAAAGCAATCGTCGGGGTTTCATGCATTCTATTTTTTTGTGTAATGCCAGACATAACACACATACACGGACACAACCTTCGCTCGCTCGCGTCTACGTATTCGCATAAGTATGCATAAAAGTGTGAGTATGTTTAAACTACCCAAGGTAGGTACATACGTATTCAATGAATGAAATGTCTTATTTTAAAAGTTCGGAGCGGTAACTTTTTCAAAACAAATCTCTTTTGCAAATTATTCTAACTACGTATTATATTGTAAAATTATTTTTTGAAAAAATTATTTAGAATAGATATTTTGTTTCTTACAAAATTGCATTTTACTGTATTCGTTATTTCTTTTTACATATTAATTTTGAAAAAATACGTTACAATAAAAATTTAAACGTAAGTAAAAAATTGTTTAAACACTGAATACTTGATAAATTCTCGTTGTATTTTTTAATTGTAAATAGAGAAATAAGGTATTTCAAAATTAAATATTCGATTCGATGTAATTTAACGTTGAATAATCTTTTTGCTTTAATTTATTAACATAATACAATTATTTTTTTATACAGGTATACAAGTTTTTAGAAACAATATTTCTAAATTAAACATTTTTTATAAGCCCAAATTCCGGCTTACTAATAAATAGTAAATATTTTATCAAATCGTAACGTAAATTTTATCGCCACAAGTCTCATGTATGTCCATCGTACTGAGTAACGTAGGTATTTTTTGAAGCCTTACTAATTTTAATACAAATTACATAATGTTTATTTAAATTGTAATACTGTGATTCTAAAAGAATAATAAATTTAATACTTCTTTTATAAATTATTATGTAGTTTGATTTACTTATCGCGATTTTACAACTCTGTTAGTCAAGGCCTCGATTTTTATATATATATATATAAAAACTTTTTTCGGTAAACGTGATAAATCTACATTTTATGACCATTAAACGTATCATCTATGTATCGTTACATACATAAATTAAGTGTGGAGCTAGTGTACACGATATACAAAATATATTTATTTATAACGCTATAATTATTTATATACATTCCTTTCAAGTATCAATTTTTTCAGGTACGACAAGACAACATGGAAATGTACCATATGAAACTGGTTTAACAATTCGTTTTTTCTGTAATTTTAGTTAACATCTAGTTTTCATATGACTATTCTTCTCGGCGCTTATTATTTAATAAATATATCTAAAAGTATCTTTTCTATAGCGATAAGCGATGGGCTTTTGCATACCATCGTTTAACTTGGTATATACACGGAAAAAATGTTGAAATATTTGTATTTTCGTTCGTTAGTTTCGCAATTTGAAACATATAACAAATTATCAAATTAACTTTATATACAAATTTGAATGTTATATATGTATATATGTATATATGTACATATATTACTGTCTGAATCAAAAAAATTCAAGGCATTTATGCTAGATGACACAGAGATGGACTTGTAAAAATACGATATGTATAAAGATTATTACTACATCTATTATACATTTATATAATCTTGAAATAATATAACTTTTTCAGAAAACAATACGAAATCGTTATATTATTTCTGGACGTGAACACTCGCAGTGTAAAGGATAATTTAAAAAATATTTCGAAACCTAATAAGTCCATAAAGGTAAATTAATATAAAATAATTTATTACTATTCCTAAGATTATCTTAATTTTACAAAGTCTATTTTTTACGTTAAAATATTTTAATTAATACGTATGAAAGGTCATACTAAAATATGTTTTAAAATATAATTTATATATTAACAGTTAAGATTTTTCCATTTTATCAAACTCGAATAAAATAACGATATTACAAGGTTACAAAATATGCTTACGTTAGACTTTGACAAACGAGTTATCATTTTTTACTATAAAAAATATTGCAATTGGTAAATTGGTAAATTGTTGCGTATGCGTTACATATATAATCACCGTGTTTAGTAATTTGTGATTATGTTCGTTTTGGAAGTTTTATGTACAGATGTATCATTCGTGTCTCTCATTTTACTTCACTAGAAGTTTACATCGGTTAAACAAGCTATTATTACAACTATTTATGCATCGCGTCGCGTATTATAAAATGTTCCTATTGTTGTTAGCGCATAATTTTTGGGAAATTTGTGCCATTTGCGCGGCTTTCGTACGAAATCGAAATTTCAGTACGTAAAAAAACTAAGCGTCTTTGGAAAGCGAAACACCGTTACTCCATATAAATTAAAAATTGTAAAGAAATTTTACGTAAGCCATAAACGCAACCATTCGTTTAATAGTAAAAGCACAGCGAAGAAAAAGGAGAATATCGGAAAAAAATTTTTTCCGCTGCGCTCGTTAAAATGCATCGCAATAGCGACTTTTAACCGCACCATTTTTTTTCCCTAACTCAAGCTTATTTATAAGTATAAAAATAAAAGTTAAAAGCTTCATAGGATTAAAAGATAAAGTACAAACGGTTTCTACGTGAAAGAGTATTTGACTCGCGACCTATGAATTGGAAATATCCCGTACGGACTTGCGACTTTATCTATTTTCCGTTCTATTTCGTTGTATTTTCGGTTGTATTTTCGGTTGTATTTCCCGTTCCGTTCCCCAATTTAGGAAGGCAAGCAGCCGCTTCTTACAACAATGTACGCGCGTGTAAGTAAGACCGTTTCCGAATCTTGGCGACGGACTCCGTATCGGCGGTTGGTACCGACACCGGCGGTAGTCACGCGGTCCACATCGTCGGAGCGTCGCTCGACTCCCTGCCATCCTGATTCTCTATGGTGCCGTTGTCGCCGAGCAGCTTCTTCACGCTTTGGAGGCGCTTTTTCGCGTTGGTGTAGGTCATCGAGTTGAGGGCGTTGATGTGGCTCGGAGGGTCGGCCATGTCCGCGGGTAGCTTGAAGTGCTTGCAGAATACGCAGACGACGAAGATGCCGAACCCGAAGCCAAGAATCGCTCCGATGAGTACGTCCCACCAGTGATGTCGGTTGTCGGTGATGCGGGACAAGGAGCAGCACGTGCCCCAGAGGATCGCCAGACACTGCAGCCACGGCTTCACCAGAATCATCGCCATCCGATCCGGGATGCGTTTCTGCAAGTACCACTGACAATTCCCATAGGGAATGTACAACTTTAGTAATCGTGCACGGGTAAACTTGTGGTTGGGGGATTGTGGGACGAGTTTATGGATGGTGGTTGAGTATGGTTGGGTTCGAGTATGGAAATGAAGGCCGAGGGATTGCGGTTACCGGGAGCTTCCAACCGATTGACATTGTACCATCGATCATTCGTCGCGCGCACACACACATACACTCTCTCTCTCTCTCTCTCTCTCTCTTTCTCTTTCTCTCTCGCGTACACTCATTTCTATGGATGAACGCTTGAACGAGAATATAGTGAAAAATAAACTGGTTTAATCGTTCCTAAACGTTCTTAAACCGGGAGACATCCAATCTTAAAATACTCGAGTGCAACCAATGCCATAATGCCATAAATCATTGCGCAAAGTTTCGCGTACTCCGTAGACTTTCGCTGCTCGGAGTAATTGAATCGATGATAACGCGTCGGATATAAATTTCGTTTCCTTTCCATTTTTTTTCAGATAGCGGTTTAATTTTACTTTTTTGTAATTACGCTTTTTTCGTGCATTCGAAAAAGATGTAATAAACAATTAGGCATTTTACGCGTGTCTCGAGTCGAATATTCGATCGACGTTAACATCGCGGGAAAATACTCGATCGAAGCGTTGGCATGTATCGATATCGTTAAAAGATCTAAATAAACGAGAAATAACGTCAACATCGTTAAAATATGTTTTTATATAAAATTCGAAAAAATTATTTTTTTTGTGTTTAATTCGGAAACGCTTACGATTGTAACAAGAAATAATTTATTTAAATACCCGCGGAAAAATGTTTTGACGTTTAAACGAGTTGAAAAGTTAAATAATTTGAAGGCATATTTTTTAAGTCGCGTATTAGAGCGTTAATAAGAAGCTCGATAAGAACCATCAAAATAACTTACAACTAGAAACGTAGCTGTGAAAATGGAAACTGCAGAATGTCCAGATGGAAAAGATTTGTCGGAGTCATTGACGTTAATCCAAGATAATTCGGTATTGGTGCACGTATATAAATTTCTATATCTGAAATAGGAAAGATAAATTTTTATAAATAAGACTACCTTTTAAGAAATAAAACGTAAAATGATCGATTCATTCGCGTTAAAACAAATCGTAAATTAATAATCGTAAATTAATAATCGTAAATTAATAATCATAAATCAATAATCATAAATTAATCGTACATTTTCTATTTTATATTTTAGCAAACGCGTGACAAAGTAAAATTGTATTGTAAATAAATAACTTGGTTCCTGGTTTTTCCTTTTTCATAGTTAGGTAATCGAGTCACGCGATCGCGAAGATAAGACGAAAAAAAAATCTTAACGCGTGGAAAATACGGAACACCGCCGCGAAAATAATAGCAAAAATAAACGAAATTATGGTATACTGACTCGTTGGTGCAGTTGACAATTTCTTTAGGCCTGCAACTGTCTATGAAGTGAGGCCTCGGCTCCCCGACAACGACCTTCATGATCTCCACGATAAAAAGAAGATACCACCAACCGAGGGTATAGTGACCGTACCATCGGCAAAATTGCTGGACCCTCGAGCTTGATCTGTACTCGAGATTCTTGTAGCTATCCGAACTGTAGCAAAGTAATTCCGTCACCCAAATCTGTGGAAAATACAAGTACGTGTGAAAATTGAAGAACAACGGAATTGCAACTTTGTTTTATCCGATATTTTTAATTGATGTTTCATCGCCATTATTCGCGTTATTCGATACACCGATTTCAACAACTTTACCATTCGTTGCGTTTTTATATTACCTTTATATATTAATTACATTAATTGTGTATGAACGTGTAAAAACTTTTGGAAAAGTAAACCGATAAAAATTTTTACTTTGAAGAATTAGAAATTTCGATGCATAATGACAAATAATAAACTATCGTCTTTTAATTAATAGTGATATCCAAGAGTTTGAAAAGTAACGAATATTATCAAAAATTGTTTAAAAAAAAGACTCGAGCAAAGTAAGTTTTTAAAAATTTTGTTGGCAATCTTTTTCAATTTTTAGAACAAAGTAAGTTTATTAAATTTTTCCTTATGCAGATTATCAAAATATATTAAAGTTTATTCAAAGACGAGAATTTATTAAATTAAATTTATTTGTATATAAAGAAGTATATAAGCTATAATTTAAAATACTTGAACGAATTTTTAATGACAAAAAAGTTTTTCTTACCAAAAACTTTTTTATGCTCTCTATGCAATAATTTTCTGGTAGTTTCTTAAAATATTTTTCTATGTAAGGGCAATAGTTCGCTAAAATCTACTATATATTGATACAAAGATACGGTTATAATTAAAACTTGTACTTTTAATTTTGATCAAATAAATGTAAATAATTATATTCGCGTTACAAAGTTAATCCATGAAGATATGTAAATTAACTTTTCTTACTCGGAAACTTTATTCGAGTTCGGAAGTAAATTTGCAATGAAAGAACTAGTTTAAAAAATGATAACATAATTAAAATCGAATCGCTTTACAATTTATTAACATTTTTTCCTTAAACAACGAATCGACATTATTTTCAACAAAGATAACTTTTACCGCGCACAAAATTTATGGTACTTCTGTAAAAAATGTGTATCGATAAGAACGATAAGAACTTACTATAAATGCAGGCATCGTTATGGTAGTTGCTAATAACACGACAGTCGATATCGTATCTCCTGTGTATTTAAATGCAATTTTTGGATCGTTGCAGTAGAAGCCAAATTTTTGATTTGGAATGAAACCAAGTTCTCCAAAAACCATTATAATTGCAACTGTAGAAAAGAAAATGTACCGTATAGGTTATTTATTTTGAGTACAATTTGTTGGTTAAAAATTATTATAAACTTGTAAATATTAATTAAGTATTAATAAAACATTTTGCGTTTATTTTATGATTTAAACGAAAGGCTTTATTTTTTTAATGCATTCTATAAATTGTACAAGGTCTAAGGGCGGTTCAACGTAAAGTGATTAATAATGTTTTAGTAAAAATTTGTTTTTCAGAAACAGATTGTAAATTGTATTTTCTTATGTATAATGTTTCGCCCAACTTCTATTAGAAAAAGTATAACGTTTTGTATTTTGTTTAAAGCATTCATTTATTTAAGATAAAATTAACGCAAAGAATATAATTTGTGTATTTTTAAATTTTGAATTTAAAAATATTTTTTATTTTTAAGTATTTTAAGAATCAGAGTCCGATCCAACGATAATTTTTTTTTTCATTCTCCGAATAGAATGATAAAGTTTTTTTTCTAAAAATTTAATATTTTGAAACATAATTAATATGTATTTGAAATTATAGAATTAATGAACTTAATTTTTTATGTAAAAGACCATTAAAAAAATTTACATACTTATATTAATGATTCTTTGTTCCAATCTTAAAAATTAATAAGAATATAATAGACTTATATGTTTTTTTGTATCTTTACATAATGTTGAATAATTACTCGGTAAAATGATATATGATATTATTTTTGGTAAAAATATTTTAATAGATTTTTGATGAGATGCCAGCTTAGATTAATTAGAAATAACCGACGCGATTGATTGTGAAATATTCGTTTGTAAGTTATGCGAATCGGTAAAATATAAGACTTATAAATTCTCATATTTTTTATCAATGTATAAATAAAATGTAAAAATTAGTCTTGTTGTATATTAATTTGATCCAAACATATTTTCTATTAAAAATAATTCGAATTTACTCCGTCCGAAAGATAATTTTCTTGTTTCAATTAGAGAAAGTGAGTACTGTTAAATAAAGTAATTATCGGATTCACAACAATATGGTTAACTAGCTAAACGTAATTAGAGTTATTAAGTATTTAATACACTGAGAAAGCGTAGTTTGTTAATTCTGGAACTAATGATATTTCTTATTATTAACGTTATTAAACACATTTTTTAGATTATATCTAATACAGTAATGAAAATTTAGAAACTAAATATATTTTACCTATTTGGAAGTAATTCAGGATGTATAATTGATTAGAGAAAAAAATCATTTAGCACCCGAATATAAATAATTATGTCAAACTTGTAGCATATTTTACATTATATACGTGTTTTAAATGTGTGTACCCATAAAATAAATACATAAACGTAATAAAAGTATTCGATTAAAGTTTTTTCATAAAAAATATCGAATTGAATCACAAAGATAATTTATCGAAAATATAAATTAATGTTTAAGTTAAACTGCTGTTTCTAAATGTAGTTCATAATACAGGATATTATTATCCATTTATATTTTACGTAAATTATTTTTTAAAATTTTTGATATTATACTATAAATTTTCTCTACTTATATGTTCGCACACGCATAAAGGAACTTGCATATTATGTAACCCATTCACACGCCCGTAGGAACAGATGTAAATATAATTAGATTAATATCGTTACATTTCATAAATTACTTACGTAAAATTATAAAGAATAATTATTATTTAAAAAGTTAAATGTGTCAAGTATTAGATTATAATTTTACTGCACTACTTTCATTTCGATATCGATATTTCTTTTTACGGATAAATACATTGAGAAAAAAAATGAAATGAAAATGTTGATAAATGTAATATCGTTGTAATTTTGATAAAAGTTTTTCTTAACGTAATCAGTACAAAAAGCATTATAATTTCTCTACAGAAATAGTGTGAAATTTCACTTTAATAAACTCATATGTAATATTGTGCACATAATATTAAGAATGGCGTTTTTAATGTATAATATTATTTACGTAATTGTCGTACAAACTAAACCTTTTCATTTCGCGTTTATTAAATATATGTACACGAGAAAATGATATGTAATATCGATATTCATTAATATAACATAAACAATAATTTTGTGTAATAATTTTTAAACATATATTTGACACGTTGTCTTGGAACTGTTAAATTCTCTTAAATGATTGATCGAGAATTATTAAATTTTATTATTTATAAATCTACGGTTAGTAAAATTAATTTTTTAAATTAATCAAAATTTTTTATTTTAAATCATTTATCGACATCAAAGTATTTTATCATTTCGCGTAACGAAAATTAACATTGATCATTCCTTTAAAGCTTAAATATTTTATAAAAAATAAATAAGTTACAATTGAAAAATATTACGAAGAAAAACATTTTATTTTAAACGTGTTCTAAATAAGTATCACTCGATCGTAACAACTTTGCTTTGTTAATTCTCTTTTTAAATCAACATAATATAACTTAAATTCAAAATAAACAGTTAAATAATTTCACAATCGTTCGAACACTGCACTTAATAGGATATATTAAAAATAATATTTTTTGATAAACGCGTTATCGATATTATTTGTAACAGTTCTATTGCAAAAAAATTGGTATTATTAATACTTATTCGAGATAAAATATTTTTCATAAACTAAACTAATATTATTTTTACACTAAGTTATTATCAATAAACGTAGTATTTTTTTTAATTCCAAACGACTTTAAAATAACTGCGGTAAAATTTATTTTATTATCAGATAATGATACAGTGACTCAAATTTTGGACATTTATGTGACAACCGATCGAATACGATAATGAAAAAGTCACTAATGCGATTCTTAATCCGTTAAATAGGTAACATCGAAATAACTGTGAAAATTTTTTCGAGTTATAGTAAGATTATCATTGACGCCACGTTTCAATTTATAATATACTTATTTATTTGCGTATTATTGCCACTTGTCTTGCTCGAAAGCCGATAATAACGTATCATTTTTCTTAATATGTCACGTGATATGTCATTCAACAACCACAAATTAAATAATAAAAATATGCAAATATATATAATTAAAAAAAAAGAACGGTTCATTTTTTCATGTAAAGATAAAAGTATAAAAATTAAACGCGGCCGTTTCAAAATATGTAAGTATCAAATTTTAAGATATTTAATAATACGTAATTGAAATAATAGGCAACTAATAAAGTACGAAATCGAGCATTAAAATTATAAAGGTATAAATCAATGAAGCCCTGCGTATTTATTCCATGTAATAAAAACCGAATAAAAAAGTTATTTTCTCGGCGGAATCTCGTTAATTATTCAAATAGTTTTTAATTTCGATGAACTTTTAACGATCTTTAGACAAATCTTTTCACGCGAAGTTTCAATCGTAAAAAATATTACTCGAGTCTGGAAAAAGAAGGCTGGAAAGTTTTCGAGAGCTTTACCTAGTAAACCGACGAAGAGGTTGCCGGAGAACGACCAAGGCACTCGGGTCCGTCCCAAAGTCATGGCTTCCTGGAACTCTTGGCTCTTTTCGTGGATTTTACAGGGATCCTCGATTTTTTTAGAGGAGAGTAGAATACCCTCTTGCAATTCCCGGATAACCGTTTTCCTTGGCTGTTGCTGCTGATGTTGCTGATGCTGCTGATGCTGCTGATGCTGCTGATGTTGTGGCAGTTGCTGCTGCAACTGCTTCGTCGACGACTTCTGCAAAGATAAATTGCTATTCATCGGTATGCAATATCGAGTCGATGTTTTATAAATGTTTCTAAGTAAAAACGCGCAACGGTTTCCTCGGAATCCCGCAGAATACAAAAAAATAAGTTGATCAAAATAAATTGACAAATACTTTTTAGATCCCGTAGAATAGGAAACGTTTCGAGCGCTCGGTCCACAACTCAATAAACGCGTATTAACAAGAAAAGCAAACGCTTACTCGTGTATTCGGAGGATTACGCGTTGACTCGGTCAGTCAATTTAGGCAGCAAGACGAATACCGCCCGAGGATACGTCGCGAGTACCAAGTCAGCGGAGAGTAAAATAATAAATGCAACGGTTCGAGAGCGACTTCTCCTTTACTAAAGGAGAGGTACTTTTTTTATCGGACATCGTAGAAAAATACATCGAGCTTATCTCGATATCCGTAGTTTTTGTTGTATTATTCAAATAGACGATAGTGAGCGATGGAGAGAGAGAGAGAGAGAGAGAGAGAGAGAAAAGTCAATAAAAGCTAGATACAATGTTTGCCAGACGCACTTCCATCCTTTACCTTTTATCGTAGATCCGAGATTCGAGAAAAAAGTATATCACCGATGTACGAGGCGCCACACGAATCGGGGATCATCGCGCGATCGAGCGCAGCAGCCTTCGACTCTCGCGGGAGATTCGAATATCGATGGTCCGCGCTCTGGACTCCCGGGAGTCGCGAGATGGACGTTATCCGGAGGTTCGTCTCCGCCCGCCGAGTAAGCCGAGGAAGCCGAGGAAGCCGAGGAAGCCGAGGAAGCCGACGAAACGCATCTCCGCCGGTGGAGATCAGAGCCGGCGGTGGAGGCGCTCGAGGACACGGTTGGACACGGTTGGACACGGTTGGACTCGATTCGACTCCGCTCGACTCCGCTCGACGCGATTCTACTCGATTCTACTCGATTCTACTCGACTGGAAGGGCTCGGCTCCCGTTGGGTCGTCGCGACCGGGCCAGAACCTCGACTGCCGCGCTCTCGACTTCGCTACCCCGCGACCGGCCACTGCCAATGGCCGACTTCCTCGCGGTCGCCCGAATAAAAGTCTTCTCTCCCTTCACTGATACATCTCCCTCTCTTTTACTCCCTCTCACTCCCTCTCACTCGCTTACTCGCTCGCTCGCTCGCGCACTCGCTGACCCCGCGCCTCGTGCCCGTCGGTACCCACATCGTAACGACGGCACGAGCGGGAGCTCCGTTTTTTTCTTCTCGCTCCCATTGGGCGCCGCTCGGATTTCGTCGGGTCCGGCCAAACAAAGACCCGAGAGCCCGAGATACGATTAAAAAACAGGTTATCCGCGACCTTTCCCAGGTGCTTACGAAAATCCTTTTTTTACGAACGCGTTCCCTCTTCGAGCTCGGGATGTCCTGGCTCGAAAACTCTCGCAATGATGAGTCTCGCAAGAGATCGCCGATGTCGGCAGAAACTGGTTTTAGTCGCGTTACGACTAGCGCAATAATCGTATCGGAAAAAGCTTGCCGAGGAAATTCTCGTCGCCGTATTGAAAATACTCTGGAAACGAGTCGCGTAACGACGACTCCACGACCAACGACGGACTCGATTTTCCCCTCACCTTTACACAAGCTTTTTCCCTCGATTTTTCCCTCGATTTCCCTCGATTTTACCCTCGATTTTCCCCTCGGTTCCCATCCAATTCGAACCGAATCAAAGTCTCTTCTCCCATCACCAGATTTTTCACCAAATTTACACCGATTCCTAATTCCTACGTCCCGTGGAACTTCGCTAATAATCTCGAGCTAATCTACTCGAGGAACGAGTATTTTCCCTCTTACCCGGTACGTAAACAAGAATAAAATCGAAACATTTTTTTCCCGCGCGTTCGATGTATATTGAAAAGTAAGTCGTTCCGCGAGTTTACCGTCCTTTTCGTTTTTATACGTTGTATCGGGCGAGTTCGAGATTCGAATCGAGATCGTTCGGTTTCGATAACGAGAGTTTAAAACGTTGCGCGATTGTTCGAGACGATAGTTTAACGGATACGCAATTTTTATAGCCACGAATAACCGAATTAGATCACAGCCTGTAACAACTGCCTGTAACAACTGCCTGTAACAACTGCCTGTAACAACAGCGTAGAAAAAAAAAGTGTAATATTCAGCGACGAGCGAAACATCTTTACGACTATTAATTTGATTTATAATTACACTCGTTTAATCGCCGATACTAAATTTCAATTATTTCTTTTTCGCGTCCTTCCCGATCGCCCGATACTCCTTGGACCTAATTTTTTAATTTCTATAAATTATCGGCCGGCGTTCATTCGTCGAACGTATTTTAGGTTCGCGAGCGCCTGTAATAATTCTTAAACGCTTAAAAACGATGTTAGCGCCGAGGATAATTTATCTTGGCTAATATATATATATTGGACCCGAGGAAATCGAACTCGTCGAGTGTATTTTTCAAATTCGAGAAAACGAATCGTTTCCCAAAAGAAACAGTTTCCATCGCGATATAAACTTTTACACGAACGATAAGTTTCGCGAATAAGTATACGAACGATATAAATATAAATATTATTTTAAAGTTAATCGGCGATAAGCGGAGGTATAAGAAGCGCGAGGGTCGATATATTAATTTAATATCCATTAAAAAAATGTGGATGTCGATAATTTTTAAGTTTTATTTTCTTTCGCGTTAATTCAATGATACTGCTAATACCAATTAGAGACGAGGTCGATATTACGCAGATACGAATATTAAAGATTAACGATAATTTAGGTTCTGGAATTCCAGTCGTACGTCTTTTAAATAAATTTTCTTATCGAAACTGTATTAATTCGGTTGCACGGCTTAAAAATGAAATATTTTATTCGTATTAAAATTTCGGATAAGTAAATTAATCGGTGCAAAGATAGAAAGACGCTAAATATTAAATATGGTAAACATTGAACCGCAGCTACATAATATTATAATTTGATTTTATCGCTGGGCAATATTATAACGTTGTAATTTAAAAATATTACTGGCATTTGTGTTGCCGAGTGAGGAAATCGCGTAAAATTTACAGTATCGCGAATAAGAATAACGCGACAACGTTGATAAAATAATAATTTATACGGATCGACAGAAACCGGTTAACGAGGTTTTCCGTAATAAAAAAAAATTTGCGCCAGGGTTACGAGAGTAGCAGTTAGAGAAACAAAATCGTCGCTCGCTCTCGAAAATTTTTTCCCTCGGTAAATCGCAACGACTTGGCGAACACAAATATGTAATTCACACCCGTGCGGGAATTACCACAGCATCGAATTATCGACAAAGGCAAAGTAACCGAGCGCAACGAGTCGAAGATCGGTGGATCGATTCCAGGCGAGGTCGAATTACTTTTCGTTTTATTTCAGCTTAAGAATTTCTTTTCCTACGCAAGACTTATCGTTTAATCGTTACTCGTATACCATAATTCTCGTGGAATACCAATCGTATTATTATTCCCGAGATACATTAAGTCCGAGCAACGTTAATATATCACCGCGAAACGAAGAAGAAAAAAAAACAAGCGACGACGAATAAAGCTCGTCCTTGATAATTGAAAAATAAAGGCCCTCGTTGGAAGGAGCGAGGAAAGCAGCGGAGGAAGCAGAAGCAGCGAAGGAAGCTGCGAAGGAAGCTGCGAAGGAAGCTGCGAAGAAAGTACCAAAGCAATCAGGTGGCGGACGTACTTTTGAAAGATGGCGGTAATAATATTCCTGCCCTCCCCCGTCTCGTAAAAATAAGTTAAAATTGCGTTCGAGGTCCCGCTCGGATGAATCGCTCCAGGGACTCGGCGGAGGAATTGGGTTAATTTCCAGGACGCCATCTTGAGTTGTAGTAGGCAGGAGCTGACGAGCGGACTGGTGGACGGTCCCGGAGCGACGACGATCGACGACGGAGTGAGAGTGCGAGTGAGAGAGCGAGTCCTTCGCAATCGGATCACCGCCATCGCTTAAATAGACGAGCTCTCCAAGCTCTCCAGGGTCAGGGTCAGGGTCGGCCGCGTCCGCGCTTCGCTTTTCGTCTGGGTGGTATCAACTTGGAAAATGGAATCCTCTTCTTGCTTTACTCGGTTTTCGCGCCTCGCCTCGAGGCCAGACACCTCTAATAACCGATGGCGTCTACTTTTTAATTATCGCCGAATAACTTAAACCTCTTCCCCGCGCCTTTCCCGATTCTCCGGTTTCAGCTGCTCGACTCGAACGGGATGCAGTTTCCTATCGCGGATGCTGACCTTGGATCCGATACTGGCTTTTAATTTCGTCTATTAATAGACGAACTTGCAGCTCGGCAAACGGGTAAAATTCTGGATGAAGTTCTGGATAAAGTTCTGGATTAAGTTCTGGATGAAATTGTGGATGAAATTGTGGATGAAAGTGTGGATGAAATTGTTGATGGCGCGGAGCCTCGAGAGGATTCACGAGTTTGTTCGAGAGTCGTTGAAGAGGTCGTTTCTTTCGAATCGATATTTCGGGCGTCGGTGGTAAATTATCGCTCGCCGACGCGATAACGCGGATCGAATCGCGATATTTGGTACGGGCGATCGATAATCTCGCGCACCGCCTCGAGTAATTTCGATCGCAACGATCGCAACGATCGCTTTCGAAGCGAAAACGAAGGTAAACACTTTACTCTCGCGACCGGGAAACAAAGCCATTGTTTTCCCTATCGAGCGCGACAAATTGGTCCAAGATCAAATTTAAAAGCGAAATATTTACTCGGGCCGTCGACGGACCGGAGAGAAACATCGAAACCAGAGGATCGACTCGGACTCGATTCCATTAAGAAAGTACGTCGAAGGAAGGAACGAAGGAACGAAGGAACGAAGGAAGAACGCACGAGTCGAGTTCGGTTAATTTCTTAATCGAGGCTCGAACCGAGTGCCCTTGCCAAAGCCCGGCAAACCGGCAAACCGGCAAACCGGCAAACGAGGTTCGGATAGCGTTGAAAATCGCCGCTCGGTCCTCCTTTCCTCCTTTCCCACGACGCGGACCAAGAAATTGCTCGTTTCGCGCGAAACATCCGCGTTGGGAATCGAGCCTCGCGCGATCGTAAGTGAATAATTGCTCGGCCGGCGATGGAGCTTCCTTCGTTACGAGCACGACGTAATTGCTTCTTCTTTCCCCGGTCGTTGGGTCGTTTGGTCGTTCGCTCGTTCGCTCGTTCGCTCGGTCCTCGGGTTCGCCGCCGAATCGCGCGGACGGCTTTCAACTTTTCGCAACGCTCCAGTCACTTTTAACCGCTAATTCCTTTTTTGCCTCGATTCTCGCGATCGTTCCCTCCACCGTTTCCGTGCCTGGATGACTTATTATCCTCGAACCTGCGAGTCGGACTTTGTAAAGACCTTTAAAAAGTACCGAGAAACTTGGCAGCTGCGTCATCGTAGTTCTATCGTGATTCTCGGGTATTCTGTACCTTTCCGCGAGTCATCCACGCATGGAATTCAAATGCTCCGCGGCACCTTTTTTACTTTTTTTTTTTTCTTTCTTTGTTTCTTTTATCTTTTATCCCCGAACGAAACTCCTTAAAAGCGACTCGACCTTAATTCTAGTCGAGGCGTGACCGCGTGACTTTCCCGCGCGAGAGCTTACCACCCTTTCGTTGACTCAGGCGACAAGTTAAAGTCGATGAAACTAGTTTCCCGCTCGATCGGAGCGCGGAAAGTCGAAGTCACGAAAAAAAAAAAAAAAGGAAGGAACGAAACCGGTTTCTTACCCACGCGTTGCTTTTAGCTTTTCGGACCGACGGACTCTTACGCAAGCGATCGTAATTTCGCAAAAGCGCTCGTCCGGTCTGCGTAATATCCGCGAAAGCGCGCGTCATCATCGAGATCGCGTCGATGGGACGCGTTTGTCGTCCCCTAGGCGCTTATCGAATAGACCTCGCGACCGATTTACGAGCGGGACCGGAAGCTTCGGGTATCGCTTCGGATTTTGGTACCGCGCGAACCGATTCGACTTTCGCGTCTTCGGCCCGTGAGGAATTCGATCCAATTAAACTCGTTCGCATCGATCTGGCAATGGATTCGTTAACGAGAGTTCGTATCAGCGACGGGCCCATGGAGATCCCGTTGCTCGAGGAGGTACCCACCTTGATTAAAAGCGAGTGGGTACATCCGTGCGAATCGAGCGCTTCGTTCCTCGCTCGTCGCCGTCATCGGATACAGGTCGGAAAACGGGCGTGAAAAAAAGGTGAAAAAAAGGTGAAAAAAAGGTGAAAAAAAGGGGAAAAATTACCGAAATCCGAACGAGTTAAATAGAGGCCGACGTCCGGTATTAAATATTTAATACCGTAACTGCGCGGGTGGGTAGCGATGTCCGTTTTTTGAATAAAAGCGAGGCTAGTCGAGGCTAGTCGAGGCGAGTCGAGGCGAGGCGAAACGAAAAATAATATTTCTCTCTGGTTGTGTTGGTCCCGCGTTCGCGGACTCGGCCCCTACAGCTCGTATTTCAAACCGAGTATTTTTTTTCCCGTTCTCTAAAGGGATTTTTTGTGAGGCTCCCGCATCGCGTCGACGCACGACGAATCGACGAGAAAGAGTCGAACGAGAGAAAAAAAAGAAAGGAACGAAAAAAAAAAAAAAAGAGAGGAACATCGGCCGCACGCGCGACGCTCGGTACACTCGTCGGTCGACGGTCAATGAAGATAATTAAAAGCTTCCCGTCTTCCTCTCCCTCTGGTGTGCTCGCATTCTACCGACCGATCGACCGACCGACCAACCAACCAACCAACCAACCAACCAACCAACCAACCCCGGGGACGCGGACGCGGACGCTTTCGATCCTCCGCCTTCTTTCCAAGAAAACGGATATTTAAACTCGTACACCTGACCGACAGACGAGAGGCGGGGGTGAAAACGCCAAGATTAATTCGACTTCTTTTTTTTTGTTTCGATACAGCTATGACTCGATATCTATTTTTATTTACTTATCGAGATTTACGCCTTCGCATTTTTAAAGCGCATCGTCGCGATCACCTTGGTATTTTTTTCATCCGTGATTCGACGGAGGCGATAGTTTTGCGTTCGTCTAAGCTTTTTTCACTTTGAGAGGACGCGATATCTCTAGATTTACGATGATAAATATAATATCTTGTATTATTATTTAGATTCTATCGATTATCATATTTTTACGGTACTTTGTATACGACCCGCTTAAAAATCGGGTGATTCATGCCGTATATCTTGGCTTATTGATTTTTTGGATCGGTGAATAACGATGATATCTTCCTCGTTGGATGGGCTCTTAAAAAAAACATCCGTCATTTTCACGCTTACCCGGTTCCTTCCATATATTACGTTCCAAAGGCAAATAGACGCTGCCTCGAATTTAAATATCAAAAGCTTTAAAAAAATTTCAATGTACGCCCAAATCCGACCTCGTCATTGTTATTAATTCGTCGGAACTTCGAACCTCACCGACTATTCGTTATAGATTTAGAATTATCTGTTTTGTACGTTGTACGGAAAATATTTTCTATCGTGCAATTAAATAAACAATGGAATAAAATTATAAATTGTTAGCGATAACTACAATTATCGCAAATAAAAGAGATAATGGATGTAAAAATAGTTTTGTATAAGGTTTATTATTTCAATGTAGTAAAAAATGACCTTCGCACTTAAATTCGTATGATAAAATAAACGGAATAAAAGAAACGGAAACGAAGAAGAAATTTTTTGAAAAACCTAGTGAAAATATCACTTTTTCAAAAATTATTTATTTCCATTTCTAAAAAACATCTGCGGTATAATATTTCTTTTTAAGAATTTTTCATAGTATACCTTAACGGATGGTTGAGGAGTTTTTGTATCTTAAATAACTTTTTTTCCTTTTAAAAGAATACCCACAATTTCTTCGTGAAATTCATTCGGTGCTTCGAGTTATTTATAATTAAAAAAAAAATAGCAAGTCCGAAGAAAATATCTAAAACGGATTCAAATTAAAAGTAAAAGCAATAAACATCTGCAGTACCAATTTTAAAAATGAAACTCGTTGTAAAGACCAATTCGTATTAATCGATGCTATAATTTAAAAGCTATCCGATCAAAATTTATTAGTTTTTGATAATGTATAAATGCATTGATATTCAATTCGAATAGTTTATAATCCTTATCTATCGACAAATTATTCAATGTGTTATACCGCGTGTGACAAATATAGACATTTTTTTAATCTCTTGCTGAAATGATTTTTATTCTCGTACGGCAAAATTTTATGTAAAAGCGCGTACGAAAAGTAAAATTCATCGAAAAGAAAATTATCTGTACCGTGTCGTCTAATTTATATATCGATACGTAAAATATAAACGTATGAAATCTATTTTTTATAGAGTTAAATTAGTATAAGTTTTTTTTTTTAATTAATACACAATAATATTTTGGAACGCTAAATTTACATTTTAATTTTTGTTTACAAAAGTTCAACGAAATATAAAAACTCTTCGAATAAACACATGAAAACGACAATACGTAAAGTTATTATGAATTCGTTCGATCATTTTTATAATTTTATAAATTATTTACAATAAATACAAATGTGATAAAATATGTATTAATAGAAATAAATAGCAATCGATACAAAAATTAGTATTTTAACTTCTTGTTTCAACATTTTGAAGGTAAAGTTATCGCTATGAATATGAATAAGATAACAGTTTTTTCATGTTCGTACGAATAGTTGTACGTTATAAAATGTCTAAGGTAAAGTCTTTTTTCAACTTTGAATGAAAAAGTACGAGTTAAAAATATCAATATAATAACAATATTTTTTTTCGAATACGAATCGTTTCTTACGTAGCGAATACGAAACAAATATTTTTCTAATAATTAATGAATAATTATTAGTTGTCATCTTTCGAATAAATATTTTTAACGAATGTAAATTTACGAATCACGTAATTAATAAAACGGATAAAATCACCCACAGTCGATCGGCGTATAAAAATAGATTTAGACAATTTTTTAAAATATCGAAAAATCCTTTGCGCGAGTATAAAAATCAAAGGATACTTCCGACATAGGAGAGTTAAAATTTGATTTTGGGTAATTCTTACAATTCCGTTCCTCGTTAATTTCGAACTCGAATATAATTAATTCGTTTAACCGAGTAAAATATGAAAATACACAGTTTCTTTAAAATGCAAAAGAATTAAGAGAAACTCAAGTGCGATAATCGAAGTGAAAAAAAAGAGGAAAGGCAAAGTGAAAAGTGTGACGCTCGAGTGAAATAGAGGTCGGCTCAGGTATCGATTCATTCGCTTTAATTTTCACCTTTAAACAGATATTGTTTCCCGAGAGAGAAAAAAAACGCCCAGTCGGTAATAAAGAGCATCGATGCGCGCATCATTGAATACAATAACTCTATTTTTTCGAGTTTCGTTCGCGTTATAAAGCACGCAAAGTGCGCGTAAACTCTGTAGCCGGAAGAACGGATGCGAAGAACGGATGCGAAGAACGGATGCGAAAAACGGATGCGAAAAACGGATATTCTTGGATTACACGAGTATAGTCGCAATTTTAGACGTAACGCCTGCGATTCGTGTCTTTAAAGGTTTTCCTTCGTTCCTTCTTTCCTTTCTTCCTTTCATCATTCTTACATACGTTTATTTATACGACCGTTCAATCGTATTCGGATTCGCGTAAATCGATCTTTAAATACTTGGGAAAAATAACCGTGATCGTATAATGTTGCGAGTACATACTATTTTTATATTTACGACAGGGATTTTAAAAAAATGTTTCTTTTTTTGTCTCGTTGCTCGGGAAGAATTTTTTTACGCATACTATAAGTTTTTGCTAAGATGTTTTCTTAAGAGTATGACTCTTTGTTTAAAATAGCAGAATATCATTATTACGAATTAATATAAATTATAATTTAATATTTGACATACATAGATAATCTAACTCGACAACGTAGAAATATCTTGTAATATTCTTCGAAATTTTTAGCTTTACGCAAGCGAATAATATAATTCTAAAATAAAGCACATATTTCGGATTAAAATAGTTTGTATTAAGTTTTTACTTATTAATCTTACGCAAAAGTTTTTATCAAATTTTTATCCGATAAAACCTTGTTTCAATTTAAAAAATGTTGGTTCCATGATTAACATTTAAATAATAACGAAGGTAGTGCGCATAAAAAATTTAAAAGTATGAAAAATAGGTTTACGTTACAATTTTGAAATTAGTTTTCGATACACCCGTAATGAGAAATGGTAAATAACCGATGTAAAAAGTTAGGTATGAATATGTAAAGAAAATTTATTATTTTAATAGATTCAAAAATTTTGAATTTTTAAATTTTAAACGAACGATACGCGCAGCGTTAAAAATTTACGAATATTAATCGGAAAAGTAAAATGTTAATAGTCGTAAAATAAGGAGTAACCAAGATTCTTATTTGCTTTCGATTTTATTTATTTATTATATATTCATCGTAATTTTCGAACTAGCGAATAATTTATTATTGACCTTTTAAAATAAATTTTGTTTATAAACTTTACCTACTTAACTTTCTTCAACATAATTCAAAGGCTCGTACACTGAACTTCGATTTTATTTCTTTGTTAATGTATTTTCTAATTATCGTACTATAAATCTTTGCGTTTTTATCTTATATTGACAGGTTTCACGTTTTCTTAGTATTTACATATTGATATCAACATAATATCAATTAAACTTTCCGATTTAATTAATGGACTTCACGTTATAAGAACGTTGATGTATGTCATAAAAATTGCGATAAAGCGAACAATAAATGGTAGCGCTTCTTTTTTCATTCGAGTCATTGTATTTTCGAATTAATCATACATTCTCTTCGGCTAAAGAAAGAATACGGTAAAAATAAATTGTTGAACGGATTAGCTAATTAGGTAAAAGCTCGAAGCACGAATTTATTTAAGAGTGGAATCGATGGCAAGAAATTATTATTATTTGTTACATTCGGTAATATTTTTTTCTTTAAATTACCTCCGCACTATTAAGCAAAATAAGCTTGAAGCAAAGGCACCGAACGAAGAAGAACCGATTACTATAAAAATCTGAAAGTACAAAGCAATTTATTTGCGATATTTTACACGCGTTAAAATTTATGGCGAAGAAAATGAGACGGACAATGAAAGTAAAGTAACGCATTTACTCGCGCGCATTTTTGTAAGTCCGGTATCATCGGTGTTAGAGAGAAAGAAAGAAGTCGCGAGGTTTTTATCTCTCTCTCGGACTCTCCCGATCTCTCCCTCGTCGCTCCCTCTCACTCTCTCTATCCCTCGATTCAGCAAGAGTCGGATACTCGGCATTTACATTTCGAGCGCTCCAAGACACGCCGAAAGTGCGTTATGCGCGTGTTTTTAACGAGTCGAGGTCTTGGCGACGTCTCGAAAGACGCGTTGCGGTAAGCGTAACGTCTGTCACCGGTTAACATTCGATACCGCATCTCTGCCGATAAAGCTCTCGAGGAATATCCGATGACCGATTCGCGAGAAAAACGAGAAGAGTATAATGTTCTAATGTTCTTGGCTTCGGACAGCGGAGGTGAAAAACTTGCGTCGATTCGTTATCCGTTATTCCGTTAACGCGCGTCTTTCCACGGTTTTCCTTTTTTTTTTTCCGAGAGTCGTCGCGCGGCGTCTCGAATATTCAAAGCTCCCCGAGATCGAGATCGTGTTGTAAGTAAGCTGTAAGAAACGCGTACACGAGTTTTGCCTCTTCCGTCGCTCCTCCCGACGATAAGGACTATTTCCAAACAAACGACGGATTGTGCTTAAAATTCATATTGAGCGAGTGGAGGGTTCGGGTATGTAAACACGAGAGATTAACGTCTTTAAACTGTCACTCGATGCCTTCGCGTTCATGTAAGTCTTTTACATCTTCTTTTTACGGTTGATATCAATTTACGATTACGCGTCTTTAGGGGCAATCGAAAACACCTTTCGGACAAATTTGAAAGGTTAATATTCGATCCCACCTATCGAATTTGACGCGGTAATTCTGAAACATCGAACTCGCGACGAGAAAATAGAATGGTATTAAGTTTCAACCCTCGATACGAACGATGATACCCGATTTTCAGGATGTATGCTTATGCTCTTGTAACTCGTGTACACGGATCCCAGCTTATCTTGACAATTAACTTTTTTCTAAAATGTTTACAATGTTTAACCAATTTTACCCGGTAAATTCAATTAAATTTTATATTTATGAATTAAGTTAAATTTTGATTATGTTATTTTCACATTTTTTCTTTTGATGACTTTAACCGATAATTCCTGTAGAGTTATTTTAATATATTTGAACTTTCGAGTCATCGATGTAAAGGCAAAAAATTAAAAAGTAATTCAAATTTCGCACACTCCATAATTTTATACCATAATTTATAAATAATGATATAACGATATTTTCTGGGATTACTTTAATTTACGTTTTAAAGGCATTTTATTCTTTTTCTTACATAAAGTAATATAGTTTAAAATATTTTGTTGAAGTATCAAAAAAATTTTTTTGAAATTTTTACACTTTTTTCGCGTATGTCTCTTTATTTATAATTTTATCCAATGATTTAACATTTATATGTTTTTGGTTGTAATTATGCGTATCAATTATTTACCTTTATAAATATTTAGTTATTACGCAAAGATATTTGTATTATTTCTTATTTATGATTAATTAGTAGCAAATAAATATTTTTTAAAAAATTGGTTATTTATCGAAGGTACTTATCATATGTATTATTTTAATATAACTAATACGAAATTGCAAGAATATAATACTATAAAATATTCTTGTATTATCGACATAAATAAAATAAATGATTTTGAAACTTTCTCTTTCTTTTGTTCTTATCCTTTGAATAGTTGACGGTTGACCATTTCATTATATATGTATATCTAAACTATATATATTTATTTAATATTTATGTAAAACACTTAAATAATCTTTATTTACAGAGAGAATATTTTTTAATTAAATTCATAAATACAATTATGTTATAAATTGAAAAGTTTATTAAATTTTGATAATTTTCTTTGAATATCTTGCGAATAATATATAAAAAATTTAATTAATTAAAATAATTGAATTAAGTTGAAAATCAAGATGAGAACGAAATGTTATTAGTTTTTTTATTTATAGAATCTTTGAATCGAACGTATATCCGATCCGATTTGTACTTTTTAGAGTATTTACGATAGTATGTTTTACGAATTTATTTTTTAAATATGAATTTTAGAGATGAAAAACAAAGAGGTTAGGCGAAATTTCGTGAAATATTAATTTTTAATTAAAAAAAAGAGCGAGTAAAATTTTTATATATGTAGGATTTTTTTAGAATTATAAAATTATGGTATATTTATTTCAAATACATAATAATGTAGAAAACCAAGTAAATAAAATACAAATTTTAAATACATTTTTTAATATTCGTAAATAGAAAAGAAAATATTGCATAGCCACTAAATGAGTGACTGAAAAAACAATTCTCAATTGACTTTTGGATAATAATATTTTTTGTTACAAAATTTCTAGAATCGAGATACATTTTTAAAAATGGAACTTTAAAAATATCTTAAAATTTAGTTTTTACGTTTTAATTTAATAATAATAACAATTATATTTCTAACAATTATATTTCCAGTATTAATTTAATCCGTACGTAAATATTATTTATTTTAAAAACAATATTGTAATATATAATTACGAAGTCATAAGCTTTAATGAAATCGTGTATTACAAATAAATATATTAGGTAAAAAAATATCTAGAGGAAACCGAGTAGTATTGAATTGATAATGATTTTTAATACGAATAATATGATCCTAATATATCGTTGAAATTGAAATAGGATTCTAGAGAGTATTGGATTCAACAAACCTTTCGAATAATTCATGTTTTCATTTAATCTAATTTCTCAATACTACCGAAAATGATGATAATATAGTTTTTTAATGTAATTAGAAAATTATTTATGATGTACTTTTATGCGTATCGTTAATTTTATTTACCACCGTTCAATATTACGGTACAAATCAATAGTATTTTTTTTTAAAAAATATTTACGCCAATGGTTACGAAATAAATGTCAGAATACTTAATTTATCTAAATTTAAGTAAATATAACAGTTTATACTATAACTATCATGTCGAAACAATTACTAATAAGCAATTATCTTGATGTAATTAGTAATTGGTTTAATTTATATTTAATACACTATCGAAAACAAGTTATTTTTAAAGTTTCATTTATTAATACAGGTTATCGATATTTATTTATAATTTATCAAGAAATTAATAAATTTCTCATTCGATTCAACCATCTTCGATAATATTATAAAAAATTATAACTTTAACGTAAAAGATATTTCGGAATATATTTTAAATAAGAGCTTAGAGAATAATTAATTAAACGAGGAATAATTTAAATGTTTTATTTAATTTTCAAGTAAGGCTGCGGTACATTTTCGATACAGCAATTTTTGATGGATACGGTTACTTTTAGAATAGAGCGATTAGACGTTTAAACCGTGAAATGTTATACTCGTAAGTTTTACGAATAAATTTATCTTTTCAATCGGTTAATATAATAATAAGAGATTAATATTCCATCGGAACGAAACTACGAACCGATTTAAATAAGTTGGAGTTTCGATAGGATAAAATTTGACAAAACGACCATTTATTATTGGAAAAGCTTCCCGTACTAAACATCGCTAAGCAAATCGTTTAAAAATACCTCGTCCCGATCGTGGAAAGAGGTTTTATTTCGACTCGTTTCGACTCGTTTCGACTCGGCAAGAAAGTGCATTGTTTGAAAAGATAAGTAAGTTGTCCGCAGAAATATCTAAAAAGCATTTTATAACATCGTAATAAGTGTTTGGATGCCAGCAGAATGAACCGATGCTTTCTTCGTAGTCTGCTTCAAATGAGACATTTTATAGCAGACTCGCAAACAAGAGGGTATTAACAAGATTATTCATTGGCAGCACAGGGTGAACTAATACACGCGCAGACACGCGCAGACCCGCGCAGCCCGCGCACACACGCACGCAGACACGCACACGCGCACGCGGCGACCAGACAGCGATCGTAAATATTTCAAGTACATCAATGTCGCGATAAAATTTCAAGAAATCGCTTTCCAAGGTGCAATATACTTACGCTGTCCGGCGAATCTTCATCCTGGCAGGCTGGATTTCTAATTCCGCCTTCGGCCTCGAATGAGACAGCCGTCGGCTCCGCCCTCGGCGGCTGCTGCACACGGGAAAAAAAAAATCATGTAAATCATTAGTGCGCGTTCGTTACTGCGAGCGAGAAAGAGATGGAAAAAAGTACCGGCGGATTTATTACGCGAGTATAAAAGACGCCTCTGTCAATAATGCGTCACCCTTTTCTCCTTTTCTTTCTTTTCGTTATCGTTAATCATTTTTAAAGCTTCGAATTACGGCGTGCCGTAACAAAACTCACCGACGAAACTCACCGACAAAACTCACCGACAAAACTCACCGACAAATGAAATTTGCGAAAAGGTTACGAGACACAGTTTGGATAAGTTTGGTCGCATACACCGAAAGAGTCGTAGAGTCGTACGTATTTGGATCGGTACGTATTTCGAGAATCGCGACTCTTAACCGTCTCTATAATTCGAGCGAATTTAGTCAACGTTCGTGTTTACGTCCGTGTTTACGTTCGTGTTTACGTTCGTGTTTACGTTACGTGTGTGCGCGTTGACGCGTCATCCTATTGCGTGAATCAACGACACGCATATTCTCAACGCAAGGAAAGTACATTGTAGTTGAACACGTGCGAGCGAAACTCAACGTACGCTTCAACATATTTCAACAATTTAGATAAACCAAGCTAACCTCGCTTAAAAGAAAGCGATCCTTACTTTCGTAATATACGTAAATCGTTTACGTTCCTTCGCGTTAATCATCGAGATTAAATTTCTCCGTTTGTCTCTGGTAATCGGCGATTTTATCGTTCGCGGATAAACGCATTTTATTACTTACATAGTGAAAATTATTGTTTCGATTCCAATCGAAAAATGTCGTTTGTAACGCGAGAGTTTAAAAACAATCGATGGAAGAACTGCGAACGTTTTTAAGATGATGCACAAATTTACGCTAAAGTAATAATTTTTAACCGATGCGATCTTAACCAACGCGTTGTCTATGTATATATATATAATTCTGGCTAACGATTACTCCAAAAATAGCGCATTTGTTTATAACGAGTCATTATCTTTTGGGGCTTTTCGCAAAAGCCAAGAGATTAACCGAATATTATTAGATGATATTTCTTCGTAAACATTTCCATAATAATCGAATCGCTTAAGAAAAAATTGATTGCAATTTTGTGCTTTGAGTTTTTTGTCGAGGCTCGTGGTGAGCCAACTTACAAAAATTAAAAACGTGTACATATTTGTTTTTCTTATTTCCATTTAAAAAACAAACACAATAAAATACCGCATACATTTATGCGATTTTATATATAAATAAAAGAAGAATCGTAAAAATGTGGATCTTGCTTGCATTATTTTTATTATAACGCACGATGATAATTTTTTTTCAACGCATCAGCGTTAAAAACGTTAAAAATTTATGTGTATTTATAAAAATTATATCTTTGAATCGTGTTTTTTTATACATTTATAACAATAAAATAAGAAAATTTTCGAAGATTAAAAAGCCGCTAATAATATTAATGTGCTTTTGTTTACGTTGTCCATTTTTTAATTCTAACCGAAGATAATTAAGAATCGACCAACGCTCTCGAGACTGAAAAGTAAAAAATAATATACGTGAATATTTGTGATTAACTTAAACAATAAATTCCAATAATATTTTATAACGAACAATTGTTTGTAAAGGAAACATTTACTCGTTAAAATTAAAAATGTAAACATTTTTATGCACCGTTTTGCTCATAAATTTCATCATGGCGTACAAAAATGTTATCGATGGACTTTGAAAAACGCTAAATAATAATATAAAATTTTGCGGAATTTTTTCTAATGCATCCTCGGACTGCCTTTTATACGTATATTATGCAGAAATACCTGAAATAGCTTATTTCTAAACGGAATTTAATAGCTGGAAGCGCCGCAACGAAAGGAACGCGTAATAAAAATACGACACGTACTTTCATTACAGACATGGAACGCTCTCTTTTCCAACCAACACATACACGCAGGGGATTTGAAACGGTTGGAAACGGTTGGAAACGGTTGGAAACAATTCGAAAATAGAGTAATCTTTATTCGTAAAGAGAATCTCGGAACCTTGGAATATTTCGGTTGTAAACTGGACGAGTCTGCGCGTATTATTGACAGCGGCTGATAAAGAAAACAACGGCACGTCGCGACGACGGGAGAAACGAAAGCGCCTCTAAAAATCACGCGAGAATTGGGTTTCATAACCGACTGCAGGTGTTCAGGCGCACCTTTGCCGCGTTTCGATCGAGGCTAAATCATCGGCCGGTGATTTTTTCCGAAGGCGGTGGGCATCGCTGATTTTCTCCGACGCGACGCGGGAGACGGCGGAGGTTGGGTGGGTGGGGGGAGAGATAGCGAGGAGAGAGATAGCGAGGAGAGAGAGAGAGAGAGAGAGAGAGAGAGAGACGAGGACGACGAACGATGGTTGTTGCACGTCGGAATCCGCGCTTAAGCGATTACGTAAGCGCATGCGGCGTCGCAAACGCAAAATTAATGCCCCCAGGTTCCCCCGGTCGGAGCTCGGCAATTGAAGGAAGTCGCCTGCCCCTGTTCCTGCCCTCCAGGCCTTGGGAAATTAAATACACGCCTCGTCGGGGAAAGCGTCGAGGGGCGCACGGGAGTCGCAATTTTTCCATCGCTCTTTCGATCAGGACCGAAGCGCGATGAGCCGGAAAGTTTCGAGTCTTCCCGCTTCTCGTGTTTCCTTGTTAATTCATTCCGCATTATTGCATCTTTACTCGTATTCGTGGCTATAGCTTTATTATTGCGATCGATCATCCCAACGAAACGCTTCGTAAGCTTCCTTCGACGTTTACAGCTTCAATTTTATCTCGCGGTATTTTATGATGTTCGATACGTAATTTTAAAAAATATGGACTGCGCCAAGTTTTAAATTAAATTGGAAGAGTGTATCGCTCGGTTGTCTAATAAAACAAATGTGTTAATATTGATTTAAAAAAAATCGCGTAGAAATCAAAGTTTGTCCTTCTCCCGTTCCATTGTTTATGTAAAAAAATGTGCTATCTTTAAAAAGTATGGTTTTTAACGTATGATTCGTATAATTACAAAGGCTTATGTAAACACATTGTGTTTATATTTTCTCACGTACTCGGTAGTTATCCACTTCGCGATGATTATGGCGTATAACTCTCTCTTTGTCTTTCTCTTTTCTTACCGTACATTAAAAATTCGTCGACAACGGAGAGAAACATTTTTGTCTCCAAGTGCATTCGTGAATTATCGTATTTTTTACTACATTGGATAATCGTGTATATTCTTTTATATAAATTTAAGCGAATTATAACAAATAAAAAACTAATCGGTTAATTTATTTATCGTGAAATCTTTACGAGTTAGCCTTTACGGGTTACAATTATTATCGAACTATAAATTGACCAACGTTGACTTCGTTACCGATTGCTACTTTTATTTTTCATAAAATTATGTAATTTTATCGTTCGCGAAACGATTACAAAAATTATCGTAATATTTGCAATAGTTTTTTGGCTTATCGAATATTTCGTATAATTTATAGAGTGCGAATATCGAAACTAGCAAAGAAATTGCTTATAAAATGTACTTTGGAAATATTGTCGAGAATATATTTTCAATGGCTCCTATAGTTTCAAATACGTTAGTTTTTATTTAAATTAATATTCGAATCCGCGAATTTCTTTCAAAACACGGAATAAATATTTTGATAATTCTATCGTTTATTTAATAATTATTCGCACATAAAATATTAATAAAATGGGTACGAAACTATTATATTTCATTACGAAAGGTAATTTTGAAAAGTAATAGCTTCCGTTAGAAATATTTATTTGAATTTACGATCCACTTTACTTTTTTCGTCCGTTTGTGGACTTTGAGTTTTTTTTACAGAGTAAACACATTGTAAGGAATTAATAACCGAAGCTTAAAAAGTTATTTGTACACATTGATTAGATCTTTAAAAATGTATATATCATTTACCATCGAATTATTACATATTTTAGTTGTTATGTAATAATAATAATATTTATTTAATAAACATTACGTAACTAAAATTTTCTTTAAAACACTTCGAATGGTTTTATATATTTCTTCTTCCGAGAATTCGTTAAAAATAGCATTTTCTTAATATTACTTAATATTTCTAATCACGGTTACGTTTTTTTAATTACAAAGTTTTTTTATCGAAATTAATTAATGTAAAATCTTTTATTAAAGTTTTTCGAAATATAATGTTATAACGAATCGTTATTTTTCGTAATTTAAATATTTTCATACGTGGAATTTAAAATTTTAACGTTATCCCGTACATACCGCTATTAAGTAATAATTAAACTAATCGAAAAATGCGTTTATCGCATTACATTACACCGTTACACCGTTACACAATAAAACTAGTTAAAAAATGTCGGTCGATTCGATCGGGTAGCTTTTCGATAAAACAGAAACAGTAGTGAGTTTGGGTTGTATTGGGTTGTAGAAAGGATATATTAATTTCGGTAAGAGTATTATTTACATGTAAATTATCGGCTGTTGATCGTTAATGTTTTTTTAAGTATCTTCATCGCGAATTCGCGTTTCGTAAGAGCAACGAGTAAGCGTGTAAAAAAAAAACGAGAAACACGAACGAAGTGAAATAATCGAGCGTCGGAAACGTTAGATATTTTTGTATGGAAGCAATGACTTTTCGTTTCTTGAAAATGGCCGCCTCTATACATAGCGAAATAAAGGCGTATGGCGCATTCTCGTTTAAAGCATTTACGATTCAGAACCGCCGGCATCGTCGGCATCGCCGTTCGGTCATCCTCGAGAATTATTTCGAGGAGCGTTAATTGTGCCGGTTAGCTTTCTTTCCAACGATTCGACGATTCGACTCGAGGCGATTCGAGGCGATTCGAGGCGATTCGAGGCGACTCGGGGCGACTCGAGGCGAGGAAACGCGCCGTTGGTTAACTCGTGCCGTATTTACAATCCAAGTATTTTTCCTTCGCGAAGATGATAGCGGGATGTCCGTCGAATACAATGGAAAGCTGCTCGTCGAGACCGCACTCGTAGTGTATCGATGATAAGCTTGATAATCAAACTGCGCAGTGAGAGACTTTTCCAGGAAGTGGCCGTAGAGAAATGTACGAGGGTCGACTCTTATTTACTGGACTAAATTGCTGTTGCGTAACCCAGAGATCGTTCCTCGTTACAGATTTGCTTACAGACCTGCTTACAGACCTGCTTACAGATTTCCTTACAGATTTGCATTTTCATATTTAAGGCAAAGACTTTTTACCTTTTTCCCTGGCCATACTCCGTTTCGTCATTCATTACCCGTTCGAAAGACAATTTTGTAATAATATTGCCGCGCGTGTATTAACTTTGTATTTCACAACCGCTAAACAATTAAATTTCATTTAAAGTTTTAGCTAAAGAATCATAAAACTATTGCTTTTAGTTTGCCTTGTTTTCTCTTTTCGAATACCGAATTCTGGAATGTACAATTAAAAAATAATTACGCTAATGTAAAATTCCCGTTGATGTACCATTAAAACAGAGTTCGAGTTACAAAACCCTATTAAAAATTGTATTCTTTTCATTTTTCCTCGTATATTTTGTTGGATCGATCGGATTGCAAATTCATCCAAATTAAAAATATCAAGGCTAAAAATTGATTTTAAATCACAAAAATGCGACGACGGTTACAAGTGTAAGAATTTGAATCGATGGGAGGGCAAAAGTATCGGTGTCGAACGAAGCTTACGAGTAAACGGACCAATAGTCGCGAAAATGCAGGTAAAACAAACCACGTGGATGCAAGAAAATAAAAAGCGATCGCTACAACGCCGATCTTACAAGTTCTCGATCGATGAATTGCCAATCCCGACGTATACCCGCGGAGGTGGAGTTATTTCGACGTGCATCGATGCCATTGTTGGGCGAGCGACGAAGCGACGAAGCGACGAAGCGACGAAGCGACGGCGAGAGGATGTCGAACATATTCGTGAACCGGACGATTTGGAACGCCGAGCTCGAGCGGTTTCAAGATTCGTATCGGAGCCTCGATGTTTTTTACGATTCATCGCTCGTATCGATTCGCGTATTTCATAAATATTGTAAGTTTAATTAATCGACGCTTTTACAAGATTCATCGCATCGATCGAGAGCGAAAAGTAATCCCTGCGAGATAAACTTCTCGTGTACGACGTAGGATGTAGGATGTAGGATGTAGGATGTAGGATGTAGGATGTAGGATATAGGATGTAGAATGTTCGATGTACGATGTACGATGTACGATGTATAAACGCATAACCGTTCTTCGCTTTCGAATCGGTATTTATGACTTCGTTTACCGTCCGTACGAGACCCAGTGACACACATTACACGTCGTTTAGGTCATTACGCAACGATAAGAGTGTTGTAATCGTATATCATTTTATATACATGGCACCCTTTGATCGGCCACCATTGCGAAGAAAACGAAAGTAACTTTACATCGATAATAAATATCAATTACAGAACTCAATTTCCGCTCCCCGATCATCGGAAGTAATTAAAGAGGAAACCAAATTAACAAACCCCACCGATCGATCCAAATCGATCCAAGGAACTTTTATCGTTTGCTTTCCTTCGTCAGCTTCCGTTAAAACGCAATTTTAGTCACCGGAGCGCATTTACTTATTCCCGAAAGCGATTAGAATTGTACTCGGTGGAAACAAAGGTTCGTTCGATATTGCACCGCAACGGATTTGGACATCAAATGTATTCAGAGGTAATTCGAATCGACGCGACTTTGCACAAAGCCGCGTTTTCCGTACGTTCCTTTGAGACAAAGTCTTCCGGAAAATTGGCTCGATGATCGACTAAAATTTATTCGAAACTGGTAGAAGCGAGTTTCGTTCCATTTTATTCGTGGATCGCTAGGGTAACATTTTTCAGATTTCAGCTAGAAATATATTCGCTCGGTGATCGAGTAGATTCCATTCCGCGAAACACCTAATCAACGCAATCGACGTACAAATTATCCAAGAGACAAAAATTACCGATTCCAAATTAAAGTTGGGTAGTCGCGATAAAACGCAATTAAACTCGTTTAAATAACTGCTTATTTATTCGATGAGAGGCAGAGTTCGAATTTTGTAAAAAAAATTATTCGATAACGCTCGCGAGATTATAATTTTATTCGTTCGATCGATGCGCCAGACGAACGATCGAAACTTCCGGAACGACGAAGGAACGTTAATTAGGTTTAGGTTCGGTAAAAAACAAAGTTGCTTTGGCTACGTTTTCAGCTGCTAATCGATGTAAAATATATTCCGAGTTTCCATATCCGTGAGCGATGCCTTTGCGTCCATCGTATAAATTCGACGCTTCGATCGTCAAAGTTTCTTCCAGCCGAAAATTCACTCGTCCAATTTTTATCGAGCCATTGGTTCGATCGACGGGAATTTTATTCGTTAACGCGTAAATTTTGCAGTTGCGAAGCGAACGGTGCCAACGGTATCAAAGGGTTACTCGCCAACTTCGTTATTTCGTTGCGTATTGTTAACAGTTGCGTTTCGTTTCTCGGACGTTGGTGGAACGCATCGAGATCAGCGCCCGTCGATGGGAAGCTGCGGCGATCGGTATTTCCGTAGATGCGTACCTCCGGTTCCGGATCGGAAGGTCAGTCCCGGGGTCATGTCTCTTTTTTCCGAGGGTCTCGGAAGTTAAGAACACGAACGGAGAAGTCGAACGATGCAGTCGAGGAGACCGAAGGCGTTCGTCGATATTGCTAATTTGACGTATCTGGGGTCAAAGTGGAAGTAATTAAGTTATTCGTCTAATCGGGTAACCTACTAAATTGAAATTTATTGCAATGTTCGGATAACGTAATAATCGAGAATGGAGCGATCGATACGCTCGATTTTCCATTTGTTGCGTCCGTGTGTTCGATAAAGCTAGATCTATTCTCTAGGCGAGGATGATTCACGCGTCCGTCGAGGAAACGCGACCGAGATTCACCTTTCGGAAGATATCGTTATCAACGTCCGCGCGCGACTTCGGATCTCCGCTAGGATCTCCGTTAGGATCTCCGCTAGGATCTCCGCTAGGATCCTCCGCTAGAATCGACCCGAGGCGAACGCGGCTGTCCGCGAAGAGGAATTTCCGAAGAGGAATCCGGACATCGGGGCCTTTACGGAGGCGCGCGCGACTCTCCTGCGCTTGCGCGGTTACGCACGCACCCGTGAGTCGCTCTCGTAAACGAATTATGAATCACACATGTGCGGCTTCTCGCGCGCATTCGCGCACGTGGTCCAGAGCGGCGTGCACGTACGTCACGGATACGCTTTCGCACGTAAGCGAGTCGAGGCCTTAATTTCGCGGTTTGCGAAAGCGCGTTCGACTGCGCCCGGGGCAGCCTGGAGAGAGAGAGAGAGAGAGAGAGAGAGAGAGAGAGAGCGAGGAAATTCTTTCTCGATCGATCGATCGATCGATCGCTCGTTCGGTCGCTCGTTCGGTCACTCGCTCGATCGTTGTCACCGATCGATTTACGTACCAGTTTAACGCGACTGATTTCTCTTTGCTCCCGAAAGGCGAACGTTCGATGCACTTTACGTTGTTTACGTAAAAATACTCGTGACTCGTTGTTATTGCTTTGTTTCCGTTGACTCGGTGGAAATGTCGCAACATGTCTCGTTTCGCGGATAACCGGAGCCGAAACGACAATTCTCCGATCGCGTTTCTTTCGGATCTACCGGTATTTTTGTAATTTGGCTCCGGCCTCGGATTGCGGAAAGGTTAATCTGCTCTGGACATCCCGTCGTTGATTCGCGTCTCAACCGCGTCGTAACCACGCGGACGAACCTCCGCCTTTCGTAACTAGTTCCAACGAATTTTAGTCTCGTCGCGAAGACGTAGCCGAGGCGGTCGAAGCGGTCGAAGCGGTCGAGGCGGTCGAGGCGGTCGAAGCGGTCGAGGCACCATCGGACGTATTTCGAACGCCGTCACGGACGCAATCTACGGACGGACTGCGTAGCTGGAATAAACCGCGGCCGAACGAAATTAGACCGTAATTTGAATTTCAATTTCCGATTGTTTGCCTTATGGAAGCGCGCCTCGAGGGTGACACGAAATTGCGTAATTTGAGACGCGAACCGATTTACGTTGACGCTCGGTACAAAGGAGAGTCTCGAATCCTCGTGTCAACTGCGATAAGATTGTAAGAAGGCGAAATAAATCGCTTCTCAAACAGTACCGAATGCACCGACTATAATTACGTTATTCGAATCTTAAATAAAAGCGAGTCATTGCTCGAAAACACGAGCGCGTGAAAATTTATTAACTAAAAATGACGAAAAAAACAAAAAAACGGTATCGGCGGGAAATCGTAAATACGTGTGGTTATCTCGAAAGAGATATCTATGTATAGAATATAGCAGAGAGATTTTCTTCTCGGTATATTTAGCCGATAAGGACGTGGGGCGCGATAACGTTGGGTATTATCAGAAGATGATTTTGGTTAGAGAACCGAGGAATTTTCGACAGTTTGTGAACGATTCCTCGAGTTATTCTTTTTTAAATACGATGGTGGCCGCGTCCATAAGCGTAAATAAGCGTAAATAAGCGTAAATAAGCGTAAATAAGCGTAAATAAGCGGAGCGGAAAAGGTTCCCCGAGTCTGAGACGAACCGCGCAAATTGGACGCGTAACCATCGCGCGATTCGTCCACCCGAGTTAAGAAATCTCGAGGAAGGCTCGCTGCGAAATTCGTTCGAGGCTCAACGACTACCTCTCCGATTAAAAATGGAATCTCCGCACCGAAAATCCTCCGAGGAAAATTCCTCGCGCGAGTTGGAAAAGCTACGAGTGTAAGCGGTTACGCAACGAGAGTCGACGGAGATAAGATCGCGGAGTAAGAAACAGAGTATAAAAACGCGGCTCGAGCGCGGATAAATAAAAAGGAATGAAGAAGGTGTGTCGTACCATCTGGACCATTTTGGGCGGTGATGCGTCTGTCGGGTTGCGATCCTTGGGAGAAGCTCCGGGGGACCTCTGGAGGGTCTCTGGAGGGTCTCTGGAGGGTCTCTGGAGAGCCTCGGGGGTCGGGCACCTGTCGGCGCGCCGACCGGAGCTCGTTTACGACGGCCCTCGCCGCTCTCCACCTTCCCCGAGACGCCGCGGACTCGGACTGTGGCTCGGTGAGATTACGCTCGCTTGCTAGGAGTCGGTGCGGCGCACGTCGCAGCTGACTTACTCTGGTCTAAGGGTGGGGATCGCCGCGCCGAATGCCGCCGTCTCTTTCTCCGCGGCGAAACTTTCACCATGGGAGGTGGTGGTGAGGTGGTGGTGAGGTGGTGGTGAGGTGGTGGTGAGGTAGTGGTGGTGGTGTGGTGGTGGTGTGGTGTGGTGGTGGTGTGGTGGTGGTGTGGTGGTGGTGAGGTGCTGGTGAGGTGCTGGTGAGTTGGTCGGGTCTCCCGTCTCTTTCCTTTTATCGTCCGACTCGGTCTTCTTCGCGACGGGCGATCGGTTAGCGCAGGTGACGACGTTGACCCGTGACTTTCTCCCTCGGTCGGCTTACGGCAGCGCGACCGGACCAAAATTCGATTCCGCTCGCCGGAGGAGACCGAAGCCGTTATCGAGAAGATGCAGTCGACGAGCTGCGATCGAGGATCCGCGTCTTCGGACCGACCGCCACGATCGGCTCGATTCGAGTACTGAGCTCGACGGGCTCAAAGCTACTCGAGATATTCTCGCGCTTTCAGTCGTTACGGAAGATTTTACAACTTCGTTCGACTGTTTACCTTTTTTTCCGGGGACGATGCGATTCTATATTTAATTTAATCGACGATATTTCGTTCTTGTCAGAAAAATTTGCTTTGATCGTATTGTTAAATCAGGTGTTTCGATAAACGTCGAGTATCTTAATTATTTGCAAATAAAATCATTTTACGAGCGAGTGATAAAATCGCTGGTTTATCGAGTCGAATAAGTCGCTGTAAGATGTAAGTTGCAAAATAAGTTTTTACTTATTTTTCGATACAGAATCGGAAACGTAGAAGCGGCGATGTTTTTTAAACCGCTGGAATCGTACGTTCGAACGTATCTTTGAAAAGAGCGCAGTCCATTTATTTCGTCCATGATCGAATGAACGAACCGATAGATCTTTTTTAATCGACTCGATCTACTCTATTCCTCGGTCTGGAGTTTTCGTTCGGCCCTCTCGTACCGAGTCTATTCGATTTATTAAATCGAGCCACTGTTGGACCCGTGAAACAAACGCTACGAACGAAACCGAAAGTTCGCGGGTCCGATCGCGTCGATCGATCATTCTTTGGTAATTATACCGTGTGCCGGAATTAGAAACCTATTTTCGGTGTACGGTGAAGCTGAATACGAAATTGGAAGATTAGCATTTTTATCACGCGACTGCGGAGGAAGTAAATTTGGATTCGATCGTTGCGTTAGATAATCGTTTGGACCTTATTCGATAATATTCTGCCTTCCAAGATCCCAATCACGGACGACGTGTAAACAATTATAAAAAATTATATATCAACGGAAAATATCTCTGATTTATCGTATCCAAGAGTCACAATCTAAAACAATTATTCTTAATAACGCGTGACGATTCGTGTTTATTAACTTGGAGTGTTTTCGTTTCGTTAAGATATTTGTTTTTGTTTAGATACGGTCGTAAAATATACGAAAGCGCTCGGCTAATAATTTACGGAATATCGCGTTTTGTACATTGTACGGATTTTTTGTTGCTTTCGTAGAGAGCCTATCCAATGGTTGGAAAGAAGGAAAAGAAGGAAAGGTAAGGCTCGATGCGATGGTTCGCTTACGCGTTCGAGGTCTTGGATTGGCCGTTTAAAAAAAGATTACGGGAGAGGCTCGAGAACGACGAGTCAAAGTCTTTACCTCCCACGAGATAAAACGATATTAGTTGTTGTTGGCGAGTTCCGTGCGGTTACGTCCGATTTCCATTAGGCAAATAAGATAGTAATTTACATGCATTAGCATAAATTTGGCCCACGCGATTCTATTACCTAAAAATTGGAAAAGTGATGCACGCGGTTAGTAAGGCGAGTATATAAAGAGCTACGTCATTGTCCGCGATCGTTCTCTCTCTCTCTCTCTCTCTCTCTCTCTCTCTCACTCTCTCTCACTCTGGAGGATCGGCATTACGAGTCCATTCCCGTCCGTCGCAAATTCCTTCGGTCTGAGCTGGCCCATCTCCTTCCCCCTCCGAACTAACGAACAAAACCTTGAAATCATAAAAGGAATCATCCAACAGTCGCACTTCTTCGTTTTCCACTTTAACCTTTATTCCCTTTTCCTCCACTCGTTCTTGGCAATCTCAAAGCAAACTCTTTCGAAAAACTTACATCCTCGTTCGGTTCATTTTTACATCCAGCTTTGTAACTTTCTGTATTTCAATGCGCTGCACAAATTGAAGTACCGTGTGCACTTTATATTCACTTAAAATTCACTTTGAACATTTTATCTTGCGTAAGATGTTCGTAATGTACGGCTCTTAGGTTTAAAATTGGCTATCATCGTTTATTATATAAACTTTAGGTCATTTTTTTTTATGTTCTTGGGATCAAATATTTTTACGCATCAAAATACGATAAGTTATAACGAAGCGCTGCTCTTAATATAGTTAATTTACTTTGTCACCGAAGAATACCAATACATTATTCTTTAAAATACGGAAAATTTTAAAACATAAATTGTGTATCAAAACATCAACGATTGATTTATGTTTAATTCAATATTATTGTATAATTTTCTTCGTTATTTCATTTTTAAAACGAAGTTAGAAAATATTTATTATTTTTATGTATTTTATTGTTTATTATTGTTGTACCAATAGAAATGTAATAATCGTGACAATAAACGAACGAGTTTAATAATCTCTAACAAACATTCGCAATGACGCAAATTGAACGAATAGCTATAAATATTTTATAACTTACTTACTATTTTATCTATATTTTTTCAACGATATATTTAAAAATATATTTTGTCATTATCAATTTATTCGTTTGGTCTTATATATATTTATTCATTTATTCGTTAGATATTATAGAAATTGATTTATCCAAACGTATGCACATATAAATTCTTGATTAATTTCTTTAAAAAACACATAATTTATTTTTCTTTCTCATCTATATCATTTCAATAAGAAACGAAATTTAAATGAATTAAGCAAATTTTTCTTTAGTAAATAAATATGAGATGTTAAACTTTTTAATTTTTAAAGTTCATTAATTGCGATCGTTTTAATATTGTTAAAAAATATTTTGCACCATTACATAATGATGATACCGATGATTCGTACTTTTTTATCTAAATATAATATATTGATGACATTTGATTTTTTGTCATTTACAAATTTTTAAAAAGTATCCAAAGTTATATAATATTTTTTTCATTTGAAAATATTATAATTTCAATTTAATATTTCAAATTTGTAAAAGATATTTTAAAGTATATTTCAACATTTGTATTATCAAGTGTAAAATTAGAAAGTAAAATTTTTAAGATTTTAATGACATAAAGTTAGATAAGCGTATTATCAAATATGGCATTTAATTTTGAAAATGCAAGTAGAACGGAATCATATTGATAATATAATTATAACAATTTTGAAATTTACGTGTATTCAAAATAATTTAATTTTAATTAAAAACTTTTTTTAAATTATCAGTACTTATTTATGCAAATTAATTAATAAATTATGAACAAGTAAGATGATTAAATTTAAATACTAAAAAATTAAGATTTTAAAAATTTTTGTACAAAATCTTCAAACTTGAAATTCTGATTTACATGAAAATGACAAAAATCGTTTCTGCAGTTCGACAAACAAAAAGATTACAAATAGAAATTAAGTATATTATGACATTTGTGAAACATTGTATTAACTATAAAAAAAAATTATTCAACAACATATAAGTAGAAGATACGAAAGAACGATTACATAATCGTATATTTCAAGATAATAATATGTAGTCGGTAAATTTTACATTTATTATCAAAACTAAAAAGGTATTTCATATTAAATAAAATACATTATACATTTTATATTTTTTTAAAATTTTAACTAACATTAAATATTCATGTGTCATGAAAATAAAGTAAAATATACTTAGTTTAAATGGTTCCATTATTAAATCCATAGAATAATAAAATAAAAAGATAACATTGGTAGTAGCAAAAATTTAAATGCACACGTATAAATTGTCGTTATGAATTCAAGATTACTGTGAATTAAGCTTGATTTTAGTTGAATGATTAAAAATAATTGATTTTCTTCTCAAGCTTCAATCATACTTAAGAATTTCAAAAATACAGAGCAATAAATTTAAAAACAAAAAAATTTTTTACAGTTCTTATATAGCACCGAATAAAACAAGGACTTACATTCTCAATTTGAAACGATGTACGACATCAAAGACGTCGATTACATCGACTTCAACATTTCATTTGAATCGACTGACTGTATAAAAAGGTTCCCTCGAATGAATAAGGGCTTCGATCATAAACTATAAATCGTAAAAATGTTTGAGTTTACAACTTTGTAATTTAAAAAGGAAAGTATTAGCTTTTAGCTGATATTATAAATTAATAATGAATTCAGCGTTTGTAAAAGTATAAAAATTTATATCTGACGTATGATTTTCTCTGGTTTATTAATAAATGGAATTTCACAAAACAGTAAACGGCTAATTCTTATTTTTAATGGTGGCATAAAAAAATTTAATATTTGATACTTCGCCTGTAGATAAGCATGATTCAGAGTTTTGAAAAGACACTTTAAAGTCTGTAATATCGATTTATGGGAAACTAAATAACTAATCGCTTAATCATCACATGCGAGGCTTTAAATGAAAAACGAATTTTAATGCTATATTGAGAGACAGATCGTACGAAAAAAGTTTCGCAAGTGTTAAAAAACCTTTTTTATTTGTCAATGAATATTACATTTTTATAGAAATGCTAAGAAAAGAAATTAGCACCAAGTGTTATAATTTTTCTGCAAATGTTTCGATGGGATATTTACCGAATTGAAAAAAGGATTTATCTCCCTTTAAATCTAACAAAGACAAAAAGTAAAGAAAAACATTGGCGTAGAAGACAATTTAACGATCTCGGGATTTGAAATAATGCATTATCAAATTTTAAACACGTTTCTTTAAAAAAAATCCTTGTATTGCTTACGATTGCAACATTTAATCCGATTAATTAAAATGTTTTATAGTCTTCCATAAACTCTAGTCTTTTTAAAGTGTTACACTTTAAATAATTTATTTGTTTATGAATAATTTTGTTTTATAAAGAGTCTTTTAAATCAATTTTTACATACTTTTTATTTCATTGTTTAATTATTACTCTAAAGATTGAATTTCAGTTACCGATTCCATTTATGAATTTTTTGTACTAAATCTACAAGATTTACAATCCTCTTATAAAAAATACTTACGTTTATTCTTATAAAGTTTCAATGTCGTTACTTTGTACAAAGAAATAAAATTAAAAAATATTTCATATACTTTGTTACACGTAAAAATGGTCTTTAAATAAATTTATTATTTACCATTTGAGGCCACAAAAAATTTATAAACGATATCTATTTTTATTATTACATTATACCTTAATATGCAACCATGAATTTATAACTCGAATAAAATTTAATTTTCAAGCTTAATGTGGATTTAAAAAAACCATAATTGATTCTTGATGAATTTGGTATTAGACTCATATATACAATTAATTATATGAAAATTTGATTTTACGAATTTAAAAGAATAATACATTACAAATAAAACTATAACCAGACTTTGTAATCATTTTTGAAGAAAATGTTGCAAATATTTACAAAGCGAACTTAATAATATTACAGTTGTAAAACTAAAGATTAAAACTTAAAACTGAATATTTAAGAATGTTATTCTAATAATTCATGATTAGCGAATTTCTACGGAAAAATGTAAATTTTTATAAATATGTCTGGTATTTTTAACGTAAAAGGAATAAAAAAAAAAAATTAGAAAAAATTTATTGAAAATATATTACACCGGTTTTCAACTATGAAATAAAAAATTACAAGAATTTTTGTATAAATTTAATATAATCAAAAAAAATTTGGCTTTCCATACATGTAATAAAAAAATAGATTTTATCGAATGCTTAGTCCCTATACTTCCAATATTTAGAACTGCAATATTTTTTCTATGTCAATGTATATACATTTTTCTTACTTAATTTATATTTGCTATAAAAAATACAATTATAATTTTTTAAATCCCATTATTATCTAGATTTGAATTATATTATTCGTAATTTTTAACAATATTTGATGTAATAACTGATTCGTAAAAGATTTATGGTATTATAGATATCAAAATACATTAGCAGAATAAACATAACTAAAATTATATGAAATTAAATAATCGAGAAACAGAGTAATATTTAAAATTATTTTTAAAAAGTTTAAATATTGTAAAATTTCATCGAATCTTTCAGAATTAATTGACAAAAGTCAAAATTGATAAATACAAAATATTATAAATCGTTTTAGCTTTAACATTAAAATGTGCAAGAATTAAAATAAAGTAAAAAGATGAGAATAATAAAATATTTCGTTTTAAAGAAATAGATTTTTATTATTTTTAAAACATAGAAAAGTTAAAAATTTTATTGTAACTAATAATTAAAATAGATTTTTGACTAATTTATATTCTGTTATCTTCCATTCATATTTTATTTTTTTAATACAAATTTTTTAAGCTCTTTTCAAACATTAATATGAATTAACGAAACACAAAGTAAAACTAGAAATAAATTTAACAAATTAAAGTATGAATTTATAATATACGCGTAACTATTATTAAAATTTATTGGCATAATATAAGTATTAGTTAAAAATTCTATGTTTAAAACGGTATGTACTAATTTATACATTAAAGAAAAATGTTTCCTGATTTTTTTCTTATACAATTTCGTAAATATAATGCGATTTAACAAAATTTGTTGAGAAGATATTTCATAAAGTATTTCAAAAAGGAATATTCGTAAACATTATTAAAATATCTAATGATTAATTATTTTTAAAAAACATTTTCTGTGTTAAATTTTTTATTATATTAGTTTATTTTATTTTATACAAATGCAGATATAAATAGGAAACAGAATAAGGTAATTTGAGATTGTAGATAAATTGATAAATAAAATATTTTATGAGAAAAATTAGCATAACATTGAATTGTTCTTCTTAATTAAACAATATTAATTAACTGAGATGATTTAGTATTAATTAGAAATATATAAAATGCAACTGTTAAAATAATTATAAACGACATTAAAGTGCTTTTTGAATAACAAGTTTACGAATAATGCATGGAAAACATGTTATTCGGTTAGCGATTCAAATTTTGAATGTTTACTAATAAATTATAGAAAATCAGTTCTTTAATCATAAGTATAAATCAAGTACATCAGTTGCACATAATTTATCGGCATTGCATTTGAAGTAATTCCAATGAAAATATAGAGTCTCGATAACGAAATTCTTAACATCAAGTTGTTGACGAATATATTCTTTATGATCACAATTCGCTTTTACAATGCTCTGAGCTTAGTTATAAATAAAAATAAACGTTAAAAGTCACGTCTGCGAATTTAAATCGAAAGAATCGGGGATGTGAAATCTATGAAAGCTGAGAAAGATCGTTAAAATTTTAGTTCAAGTAAAACGAACAAATATCGAATACTAGAATTAAAAATAGTATTAATAAAATATACAAATCTTCATTATTATATTCGTGAATGAAACGATAATACGAATAAATCGGATTTAATCGTTAATCTTGAGATTGAAAAAATTATTTAAGTAATAATTGTCAAAAACTAAATATTATAATATAGTCCATAGATTATACAAGAATTTATCAGGATAATTAGTTTATTATTACGACAATTTATTAGGATAATTAGAAATTTATTTGGAATACTTAGTTGGCAGAATTTAGCTATTTAGAGCACATGATGCGCATCAACGAGATTAATATTATGAATTGCAAGAATATAAGTACTACCAATTATAAAATCGTGAATGGTAATAAAATCGGCACTTATGAAAGAGGTAATATAGAAATCAAAACTACCATTGATGACAAATGGTTCCCAGGTATTTTTTTTAGTGTTCTATTTTAACCGCCTATAAAACAAAATTTATTTTCATCGAAAGAACAATTTAGTTATTACAAAGAAGGACATAAATTTTTCAATTAAGGATTGCGATAAGCGATGCTTATTTAAGCATTGTTGTAACAACGGGATCTGATAGCGATAATTTATATAAAGTAAATTTGTAAGTTTTGTTACCTAAACAATGTTGTCTTGCCGATAAATTTGATAAGACTCAGTTATGACATTGAATCTTTTGAGAAAATAAAATCAAAAGAAAATAAAAGTAAAATTTATTTTTAAAAAATCAAGCGGTAAATATTTTAGATTCTAATGATTTATATAGTCGCTACACAATTGTAAACTAAGCGAACATAATTTTCGTGAACAAGTCAAACACGTAAATAAAGTATGTAAATTTATATCCTTAAATAATTCTTAGATATTAGTTATTGGTTATATTCGAGAAAATTATCGTTTTAATTAACGACAAAAAATTTTTTTTAACAAATTTACATCGCGCAAGAAAAAATTCAAGGTATTTTATTCTAATTTTAAAAATCAATTTTATAAAAATATAAAGAAATAACAATGATGAAATAAGACTTCAAAAACTTATTTTCATTTTTACAATATATCGTAATATAATTTTTCAAAATTATATTTTCCTTTATATTTTAATAAACGAAAGCAAGAAATATAATAATACATACAGTAAATAAAAAAGTGTAATAAAAATAATAAGTAAATCCTAATACGAATTATGGTTCGGTAAAAACGCGAACATAATGGATTTTAAAATTTTTGGTACGCAATTTATTATTTCATTTGTATACATGGATGAAAATGAAATTATAAAATAATGCTTGTATTATAAATTACAGAAACGTTATTTTATCCACGTGTGCTATTTTTAAAAAAAGGCAACATTAGTTTATAAGTGAAATAGAAATAAAAATAGAAAATAATTGTAAAAATAAATATAATGTATAAAAATTAACTAGTTTTTAGCGTGACGAGCAATTCAAAATTACCAATTGATGAAAAATAAATATATCTATAGTCTTTTGGTAAAAATAATTGATATAATTAAAAAAAAATCTTAGATAAAATGATTCGTTATTTTGTTTATATTAATAAAGAAAAGTGTGCTTACATTAATAAAATATTCATATTTATACTAAAGCCGTTTGTGATCATCATTTTTTATTGAACGGTGTTTACTTTTCATCCTTGTTAAACGTTCAAGGTTCAAAAGGTTCAATCTTCATTCTTCAATTTTACATTATTGAAGCGAGATGTTTGGCTGCTGTGATAAAATTGAGTATAAATACAAGCAGTGTGTTTTGAAGACGCAAAAATAGTAATGTAACTCGCACGAGTGGCTGGTTATTTTGAAATCTCTTTGAGAGGAACAGATACCATAAAAATTTGTTCCCTAAAGAAATATCATCACATAATTATTAAAATAATTATTAAAAGTTTATAGCGTTATTTTAACTACGATAACTTATCGATCGACTTGTAGGTCAGAAAATTTTTGCCGTGATTACAACCTACTCTTATTCTTTGACAAACTTATATTTGCCGAATGATACCAAAGAGCCCTTGAAAAATCGGAAATAACAACAGACGAGTGCCCGAAAATATAGTGTTCTTTAATAGAATATTTTCTGACGGATATTCCGGGTGTAGGATAACGCAGTAAAATATTGAAGTAGCAGGGCACAAGAGGATACCGAGATTCAATCTACGAATCTTTTAATGCCCCTGATTGATTCTATGCAAGGAAAAATATAAATGAACAATGTATTTTAATGCTAATGGAAAATTTTAATTTTAAATCAAGTAAAGTTCCTGTTAAGGAAAATAAAGATATTCAATGATTGTAAAAATTATGCGATGTAAAAGTTTTAGTAGAGGTATTCGAGAAAAATGCCTTTTTATTTTATAATTCTAAGGAATATTTAAGTAAGTACTATTAAAGAGAAATTGATAAATTTAGCAAAAAGTTAACCGATGGCACGATATAAATATTCTTGTTCTAATTACTTTAAGATTAGATAATGATTATTGATGTCATCAATAAAATATAGCCGTTAAATTTGAAACGTTGGAAGTACACGCGACAATCGTTTAATTAAAAAGAGAGTAAAATAAAACGTTTAAAAAATAAAAAGAAATCTGTTGGAAGAATAGCAATTTTTTAAATATGCTATTTTTACGAATGAGATACGAAGATATTTTATGGAAATAATATCAAAGTGAAAGTAATCGATGACTTTAATGATCTAGTCGATCTAGTCGTGCGCATTTTAGTTTATACGCAAGAAGAATATTTGATTCTAAATTGTATTAAGAAATAACTGCAAAGCAATGATTAGACCTGTTACCTTTTTAAGTAAGATAATTGAAGATTAGCGAATGATTCGTTAAACGTTTGATTTACTGTGGCAATTATCGAATCCGTGACACACGCAAAAACAGAATTAAAGAAATTGTTAACTTTATTGACATTTCGTTAACAAAAATGAAATTAACGTCGTTTGCTCGATGTTAAATTCATCGATTAAATATAACCTTAATATTTTTTTCTGAATTAGAAATAAATCAAGTTTGACGGTAAAAATTTTGCGAAACATCAACGAAGAATAAAATTGATTCGTCTAAGAGCATAAAAACTTGACTTTTTTAACTATCGGTAAAATAACAATTTATTGTTGGTCAGTTTTTTTAATGGCTGCTAAGTAAATTTATCCCAAAAATATTATAATACCTTTATATACGATAAACTAAGATACACACGTGTATTTTTTAGTTCCCTAGCAAATATGTCTGTGCATTTAAATGCGACAGATTTATGTTTAAAAAATGCACGGTTGAACGATGGTTAGGCTACACATGCAAGATCCTTAAGTGCCTGTGAGAAGATAAGAAAACTTTATAATTTTATTGCAGACTTCCTAAGTGATTTCTTTGCCATCGTGTAGAAATCAATTATAAATCAAATATAGTCTTAATATATAATGCAATAATTACAATTGCGATAATTCATTGGTATTATATAAGTATTAGCTTAACAATTGTAAAAAAAATTAGAAGAATCATGATTAAAGAGACTTAGCTTTTCGAAAAATGTAGAAGATTGTATTAAATGTTATGAACCATAAACAATCCGACCGTTTTCACAGTGTTGACTGCGAGGCAATAAAGTATGTAGTATCGGACAAAAATAAAACTCAAATAATTTATTTCAACATCACGTTTATTTTATAGAATGACACTTATCATTTTTAATCTTTCACTTTGTTTCCTATTAAGTATCGAAATATAAATAAAATTATTTTGTAGAGATTAATTATACTCGTTTATAAATTGTAGTTGTATATAAAAAAGGATAATTAATTTTAACTTCAATACAAATTCCTTGAAAATTTCAAGTGTCGTTGTTTGAGAATTCACGAACGATCGAACATTATATTTTTTACAGACAAGAAACACTAGAATCGAAATATTATTTTTTCCAATTTATGGAAATAGAAATATGATAAAGAGGTAAAAGATAAGATTTTACATATAGACAGGATTTGATTTAAGTAGCATTTTTCTATTAGATTGTATCTTATCGTAGAATTTTATATTATTAACTAAAACGCAAAAAAGGTGATTTTTAAAATCCGATTCGTCTAATACTGGTCATTATGCTTTAAAACATTTTTTTTTCTAATACTGCACTAATTATAAATGAAACTAATGATATCGATTACGAAACATTAACATTTTTTAAAAGACTTCTTCATTTTGTATTATAATTTTGATAATAAGAAAATGAAAGATTTTTTACTTAAATTGTAGCCAATGAGATCAACATTTGTGCATTTATCACTGATCAACGTTAGAAACATGTCAGTTTTGAAATCTTTAGAAGTCGATTTAGTTAGTCTTTTTTACTTTGTACATAATAGAGAAAACAATGAATATTCTCGAATCAAAGTAATACCAAATCAGATAACAATCTCGAATTTGTATCGTATATATAAATACACTATTTTTGGTGGTACGTTTGAAAATAGTCGATTTAAACAGACCTCAAAGACCTTGTTTATAACATTTCGGTATTATATTATAAGTTTTACAAGTTCAAACGGTAAATTGAAACGCGTGAATTTGGAAAAGATTAATTGTATCGAAGCTTTGAAATAAACACAATAAAAGTTCAACCCACTGAATATATTTGGGTGGGAAGGAATGACATGTTCCAACTCTTAGATATTAAGACTTAATTGAAAAATATGAAGTTTAAATTGAATTTTAAATCGCAGAAATATTTAAAGCAAATTTGAGTGTCGGATAACGAAGAGAAATTTTACTTATCATCGCCTAATTTTTTCACACGAAATAAGAAAAATCGACATTTTATAACATTATTAGATCGATGATTCCAAATGAAATATTATTATAAATCTCATATTATTATACGATAAGCTTATTTATAAAGCAAACTCTTAACGTCAACGAATATCGTGAAATATTTTCACATTTTTCTAATCAGTATCGATAGTTTTACATCATTATATTGACTGATAGTGAATGCGATTGACATATTTATTTGGCAAAAATTTACACAAACGTTAATGCCTTTGACTTTGGATACCGATGAATTTCTATCGTTAATTTCAAATTGTTATATCGAGAGGTAAATTATATCGTGAGAAATTAAAATATTCGTTAAAAAAATTTCGTTTCGATTACATAAGTAAAGTTCTTATTTCGATCGAAATTATATAATAAGATATAATTAATTTTGTAAAAACTCGCAAGAATTTTAATAGTAAAGAAATGAGAAATGTAATATTTTCACAAGAAATTAATAGATCAGAGATTAGATTCGCGATAAATATTACATAAAAATTTAGCATTCTTTTATCTCGAAACTTATATCGAGATACCGCAACAAAAATACTAATAATGACAAAACGACAGCTTATCAAACTAATCCTACAATACCTTCACGGTATAATCAATGTATAATATTACATTGTAATTCCGATAATTGTAAAGCGTATTGTGATGCGGATCGGTCCGGAAACAAAGAGACACAAAAATCCACTTCGCTATCGCGATCATTGGATAGAAAAGAAATATATGTAACTGTTTGTATCTTCTTTTTACAATGAAAGCTGAATACATTAGCGCAGTTTCAAAGTCGAAAATAGTTATTCGGCATAATAAACTTCTTTTAAAATATACGATAGACATGTGGAGTTGTAGTTTATTACGTAGATATTACGAATACGATAAAATTAATTTGAAATCATAAATATTGTAAACGATTAGATAAAAACCAAAGATTTTAATGCAATTTATTAATTATTCTTTGTTATATCAATTGGATTAAATTGTAAAATGTATGAGAAGTGAAAAACAAATTACCGAAATAATATACGATAGCATCGACTAGAATTAAACGAGAATATACTCTAAAAAAAAATCTTGGGAATAAGAGTAAAATCATAAATTTTTGTAAAGTAATTAAATTAATTAATACTGGATTTAAATAAACTTTTCCTTGAAAATTCACGTTATTGATTTTTTAAATCATTTCAGTTATTAAATACTAAAGATATTACTTATGTATTTTGCGTTTCTTTGGTCAGTTTCGTATGTTACATTTACGTGTTACTGACGCATGATAAAAACGAATGTGTAAACAACTCGAGTGACCGGAATGTCTAATTTGTATTAAATAATAAATATTGCATTATGCATAATAGTTTGGAGTCACAATCGATACAAAATTAAAAAGAACTGAAAAAAGTAAGAAAAAGTTTTTTGCATTTTTTACTATAACCTTTGTAGTATCGCGAGATGATTTTAATTTATAAATACAAATATATGGATACGATGACACAAATTTAAGGAAAATTTGAATTATCGATTTAAATAATAAAATTCATGAAATTAAACTTTATGCGTATTTTTTAAAACAGAAATTATTTCCATATCGCTAAGTTAATAACAAACAAGTATAAAAATTAAACGCTCTACAATGAGTTTATATATTTCAAATAAAGAAACATAAGTATATTATATGCATGTCGTATACTGAAAGATACACAATATTTGTTATAGAGTAATAAATTTTAATCAATCGATGTTTTAAAAGAATTTTAATAGATTTAATCAAGCAGAACTTTGCAACATATATTTATTTTTTATATTAATTTATATTCGTTTATATTCGATTATATTCATTTATCGAATTTAAAAACTGTTTCTCTAAGATACAATGAATTATTTGAAAATCTTCTATTTAAATGTATTTTACATCGTTGAAAATATTCGTTAACTTAATTTTCTAAAAATTAATAAAATCTGACGGTAGGATTCGACGATCATAATAATTACTAAATAATGTACAGTAGATTCTTATGTTTCTTAATAAAGATTATTTGATTCGCCTGGTAAAAAATGTATATTGCACAATAATATCAATTATAAAGTGTAAAATATATATCATTGTGATAATTTTTGTAAAATAAACTTAAAAAACTAGAATCGAAAGTAGAAACTAGATTAAAAGATGTTTCTCGAATAAAAATGAAACCTTTCTTTACCAAAGATGCATTTAATTATACGCGTACACATATGTATATATATATATATATATATATATCGACTTAGTAGCGTTGATTAGAGTTAAAAAATCATTGGCGAATGGTATCTCTAATTAAATTTGAATTAAATATACAAATTATACAAATTTGATATTCCAATTTTCTTCCTCGCTCGCTATCGATTAAATCAAATATTAAAATTCCTAAATAATATAAAAATATAAATGGTATAAAAAACATAAATATATAAATTTATAAATATAAATGGTGTGCAGCAAGACGACAACGACGAGAACCGTTCGATTTATATGATGCAAGTATGCTAGAATTCCCACACGAACACCGTGGACACGTATTGGTTTGAGTTGGTTTGAGTTGGTTTGAGTTTGCGTGAATTATGAAACCACGGGTCTCAATATGGCGGCATTCCCCCTCGTATTATACTTTACCGAGAGGTCGGCTCGACTGCCCGCGTTTCGTTCCCTCGTATCCCTTATTACTATGTGGAAACAGCGAGTTAGTTGTACGTGAAATAAATAATAAATTTTATAAGCGATCTTATAAAAAGCTTTGTTAAATTCAACTAATTAGATGAAGAAAATATTAAAATTGAAACACGACACATGACCTGTCATTTTTCATTAATAATATACGCACAATTGGTGTCTACCTCTTTCCGTTGTATAATATTTTTAATTGCGTCATTAGAGTTTTTTATTTTCTTTTCACCGACATAAATAAAATTAATCAAAAACCATTTAAAATAATAGAAATTTATTAGTGTTTATTTTTTTGTCGTCGATTGCAAAATAATGGCAAAACTAATTATTTATGTACTTAAAAGTTCTTCAAAGGAAATTTAAAATTGATTTTTTGTGCGGGATGAAAGATAACGAATCGATAGGCGCATTTGTTACATTTGATAATATCCAAGAATGCCATGGACTGTGCTTCGTTGATAACGTACAATCTGCATCAAAATAATAAAAGAAAAAATATATAAATAAAAATAAAAATGCAATACTGACCTGCTTTATTCGGTGACGAAATTTACAAGAGTAGTTGGGTGACAGTAACATTTTCGTATCTTTCGATAAATTTGTCGTTGGCACAGGAAACGAAAAACTTATAACCATTCCTTGCTGTCTCTTAAGATACTAAATTTTTCAGATTATTCGAAAGAAAAATCAAATTGTAGAAATGCCTATATACGCTTAAATATATGTGACCTGTGACGTATGCAATCGTCCTCTACATCTCTTGTGACGTGATCTCATTCGACCGACTGTAAATATTCTGGGCTATATTCTCTTGTTAATTTTGTTTTCGAGATTTAAAAGCGAGTATAAATCAGAATGTATAAAAATTAAATTAAATTTGCTAGTTAAAATATTATTGTACTTAGGAATATGACGCGATTTGTGAAATTTATGAAAAACTCATTGACATCTACTCAAAGAAAAATTGGATTTCGTAACAGTAATGACTGGTTATATAAAAATAGACTGAAATGTTTGATTGATAATGAATATGAAATTGATCAATGGAAGCAACTGACAACAAAAATGAGTTCTAACAGAGACTACAGGTATGAAAATGATCAAAATAGATGTAGAGATACTATTCCAATTCTTTTTGGAGTAAGCTTTCCTTTATTCGGATTTTTTGAGAAGAAAGAAAAAGATTCCGAACTAATAACCATGATTAAGAGATCTATACTTCTAATTCAGGTATATAGTGCGATTAAAAAGGTGTTTTTATAATTTAGGATGCTTATTGTTTCAACTATTTTTATAAATATCAAAGTATACATTTTTGTTATATTTTTATGTATGTTTTCTAAAACATTGATTGTTATTGCAGTTATTTAATGTCTAATTAACAATGTAAGATTCTACTGTATAAAAATATAATATAAAATGATTATAGGACAAAGGTATTCTATATATTTTTATTTTAATCTTAAGAAATAAGGATGAATAAATGTTTTGGATACATTTTTATTTAGAAGCAAGAATATAAAAAAGCTGAACAAATGCTGCATTTAGCTTTGAGGATGGCGCAAACCGAGAAAAACGAAGATGGAATTACGTATGTTTACGATATAATGGCTAATTTGGCTTTCGACGTTGGTGATTATAACAAAGCTCAGAAATTGTACAAAGCGGTGATGCAAAGAATACTTGCGGCAGGAGCACCGCAAGACGATTTGAGAATCGTATCGATGAGTTTAAAATTAGCAAAAATATTCGAACACAAAAGAGATTTTTTGTAAGTGAATTAGCGAACGTTGTTTTTAATCGTGAAAACTTATGTCGAAGATGATCGAAAACTTTATTTTTTTAAGAAATGCAGAAAATGGGTATAAATATTGCCTAAACATTTTAAAAGAACACATTAATAAAGGGACGGAAGACGACGACATTATGAGTCTTTGGGAAATTAATTTAGATTGGTACGCGCATATGTTGTTGTCGGTGTCAAGATTTACAGAGGCAATGAAATACATGGAAGAAGCTTATATATTGAGCGTAAAACATAACGGAGAAGTACACGAGCAAAGCGTTATCCTTCTAAACGATCTAGGATCGATAAGTTTTATGAAAGGAAATTTAGACGATGCTCTTCATTATTTGAACAAAGCGTTAGAAATTGGTAAAAAAATAATTTTATAAATTAAATAAAATTATGTCATTGAATTAAAAATAATATAAATTGTAGGAGAAAAATTACCCAATATGGAAAATATATCATCTTTGCACATTAACATAGGCAACATTTATATGAAAAAAGGTTTACTGAATGAAGCAAAACAGTCCTGTTTACAAGGCAGGAAATTATCAAAAAATCAAAAGAAAACTGAGTTATTACAAGAAGCAAATGTGTGTTTGAACGAAATAAATAAATTATTAATTGAGTAAAAATTATGGACTATATAGTTAAATTATTTTATTTATTTGTAAATACAAATATAATAATAGAGTAAATATAATTGGGATAGTGCTATTTAAAATTATTTTAAAACAAGTGAAAAAGTGAAATTTATATATACATTTTATGTATGTACATTATGCATTGTATTTACAATCATTCAAAGATTTTATGTAATTATATACAAAATTAAAAAAATTTATACATATTGTTTATGAATAAAAAACATTTAAAAAATAATGTTGTCGTAAATTCACGATTCTTTTGATTCATTGAATATATGTGATGTTTCATAATAAATATAATTTTTATCAGTTCAATAAAATTATAAAATTGTACAAAATATATTTAGTTATTTTATAAAATTCTTATATTCATTCGTATTCTGCAACAAGCACCATCATATACACACCAACAAGAAGGGCAATAATTTCCTTAACCGATTGCCAAAATTTTGTATCCGTTAATAATTCAGGAATCACGGATACGGTAGCGATGTAAATGAAACCACCTGCAGTGAAAGGTAAAATCCACCTCGTAGCAAAATCACCTATTATAAAAAACAATGATATAATCATTAGTAAAATAATAAATTAGAATAAATGATTTTTGTAAATTAAAATTATAATTTTTTTTAAATTATATCGACGATTCCTATTTATATTTTATAAATTATGCGTTACAATTTTACTTTATTTATTTAAATGAATCCGTATTTTACACTTTTAAAATTTTAAATTATTTTGTAATAAATACTTTTAATGTTTTTGTTAATCATAATTACGTTTATACTTAATTCGAGGTTAAATGTTCTGTATTTAATCTCGATGATTTCTAATGCTTTTGATTAAAAAAAAGTTTTATTCCACGAGTTTGGTATTAACAATGATAATATTTAACAACGATGTTTTTAGTATATTATTTAATTTAAATAAAAAGAAACTAATATTATATTAATTTATAATTTTACCCATTCCACCAACAAGTAGCGAAATAAAAGTTCCTAATAAAGCTCCAACAGCAGTTACCAATTGTAACATAATAGCCTGAAATTAAATAAAGTTCATAATTAATAATGGAAAATAGATTTATTGTAAATATTGTAAATATTGTAATATTAATCATAATCTATAAATTTATGCACATTTTAAAATTTTGAAAATTTATTTAAGCTATTAAAAAATATGAATATTTTTAAATATTTAAAATTGTACATTAATTTTGAATACTATCGACAGTATCTTAAGTATTTGAAATTCAAGACCATCAATTTTCTGATAGTTTGTATAACTATTTGAATTGGCATAATTTATCAAAATTTCTTAATATTTCACTACTTCCTTATTCCCAAAATAATGCAAAATTCTTTGAACGACTAACTAGTTGTTTTTAAATCAATTATATATAATTTTAAGTTAAATCTTTCTTATTTATAGACATTTCTGTCTTGAAAAATGAGTATTTACTTGTACCTCGAATAGTTTATAATATAGAATGTAAGGATTACTACCTTTGGTTTGCTACATCCACTTTGTATAAGAATAGCAAAGTCACCAATTTCGTGAGGAACTTCGTGTACTAATATCGTAAGACTAGTTACATATCCAATTTTATTGCCTGCCAAATAACTGGCACCTATCGCCAAACCATCGGTGAAATTATGTAGAAAATCAGCAGCCAGATTTAAATAACCGGCTACTTTAATATCATGAACCAATTCTTCGGTTTTGGATGTATCATCGGGAATATCATCGTTGTTTTCTTTATTGTCACTGGTATCTTCTTCGTTACTGGTTTCTGTTTTTATTTCGCACGTATGACTATGACTATCGTCTCCTTTTATAAGATGAACAGTTTTTTCGACTAGCAGGAAGGTAACGATTCCAGCCAAAACGCACAAACCTACGCACGTTTCGTGGAAATGATTTCCATCTTTAGAAACGGGAGTACGTTCGTGATGATGATGGTGATGCTGATCTCGAGAAAGAGCATGAGGAATCAGATGAAGAAAGGCATCGCCGAGCAAACCACCGGAAGCAAAACTTAACAATATTTTCAATAATGGTTCGTGCTCTTTGGTATTATCCAAAGGAACAAAATACAAGGTTAAAAATGGTACGATCGATATCAGAAACGTCGATCCCATAGCTTGAACGAATACATCTCCCAAGTTGTTCATATAATCGGATAAAGGCCTCCAATGTGGTTTTTCATCTTGGTTCTTTTTTTGCGATTGATCCTCTTGATCTTGTGGTTTTTTTTCTATCAAAGGGTCATTAGCCTGTTTCGAATATTTGAAACTCGGAGGCTCTTCGATATGTTTATGGTTATGATCGAGATCGTGATCGTGATCGTGATCGTGATCGTGAAAATGCGATCGACAGGATAACAACAAGTTGAAAAAGATTAACAATGCAAAAAATGAAAATCTTAAAGATCGTAAACCTTTTTTCTTATTGTCATTGCCTTTTGTCGAAGCGTTCATTGTTAAAAAATATAAATATCAGTTCACTGGCTAAGAATATATAATAACTTTTATAAGATCCAATTATAATAAAAATTTACGTGTGATTTTCTTTGTATTTATCAAGACCACTTACTAGTTATCTTAAAAAAAACAATTGCATAAATAAAGTTGCTCGTTCACTTTGTACTTTTGATAAGGCTCGAAGATTTCAGTAGTAATAAAAATGAAGTAGTACCGTAACGTATGAGTATCCCAACAATATTCGAGCGAAATAAATGATCCGCTCTTTAAACAAAATAAAAATATAAAAAAACAATGTAAAGCTAATAAATAAAGAAAGCGTTGGTTTTGTTACGTATGAGAACGGGATAAAAATGAAGAAAAAAAATTTGTAGGTTCGTCGGTCGCTTGGATTATTTACATATTGAAGTCTACATTTCTAATTCATCTAACAACCACAGTAACGCTAGAACACATGGAATTTTTACAGCGATCGGTGACACCCGCTGGTATTATACTGCGCTTCATAATAAATACATGCACTCGCAATGCGACCAACACAAACGCGCGGGTGAAATTTGCCATGGGTTGCAATGCAATACAAATCGACTGTAATGCCACTCGCGGTTGACTCTGGTAAATGGAAGTTGTATGTTCTATGTTCTATGTTCGAATCGTGTATACAATTACGTGCTTACAATTACGTCCTACGTTCTTCGAATTTCCTACTAATTGCACTAATTACGAACAGACTAAACGCGCATAAAGCTAATCAAAAGTTTTTTCTTTGATTTATTCCGCGCAAGCAAAAGTAAAACGGAAAGTATATTTTTTCTTCGATATTTCCATTTTCAGCTTGTCAGCTTTTCAGTTTCGATAAAGAACTTTTATGTTTCTAATTTCGCAACCGTTTAATGCGAATTCCGACATACGCATATTTCTTACAATTATTTTTATTGCGGTTATAATTTATATCTCACTTTTTTTATCCAAATTCAGAATACCGATAAAGCGCGGAATAGTTTTTCACTTTTTATTGTAATTTCAAATGGTGTTTCGTTTTTATCAATGATTCACTTTTTCCTTTATTTCCTGTAAATAAATTTATTATTTAAGTAACAACGAGAACAGTTTCCAACGATTACCCGATCATTTTTAATTCATCTTTAGCGATTATTTGATTTTTTCCGACTTTCTTTTTTCATTTTCTAATATCTAATCATTTTCTAATAATCCAATAATCTAACGTAAGAATTAATAATTTAAGAATTCATCGCTTTTTATTACCGCGTTTATATACACATTTTTTACATTTACGAACGGCTAAATTTATTACGCATATATTATGCATGCGATTATTTTAAATGAATTTAATAAAAAATTTTAAACAAAGATTTTATTATATTTAATGCTTTTAGCTTCGTACATATTTTTTTTCAGTATTATCAGAAGTGTTAGATTCGATTTTCTTCTTGTTTTCTTTTATAGATTTCTTTCCATTAATATTTTACTCGTTAGTTAATTGTATCTAATATATTTTCCAACTATATTAATTGTAAAGTTCATTTTTATAATTATCAAAATTGTTTTTGTTAACATAATTTATAAAAAATTTTTTTTTATTAGCTCTTGATATTAAATTTTTTTTAAACAGTTACGATATAAATGTTTTCAAACTTTTATAGAACAGTTATATTTATAGTTGTTACTTTATCGGTATTAAATCGTTTTATTTCCGTACTTCTTTGTTGAATAACCTTTTAGTTTAAATATAAAACGTTCGTCTATGGAATACGGTCATGTAAAAATAATGTGTTGCTTATAATTTAGAAGCTTATAATTTATGTTATATTATCATATTTTAGTATGTAATTATAAAAACTCATGGTAACGAATTTCGATTTAGATTTAAAGGATCGATTAAATTTAATTATGGAATAGGAAATCGTAAAAAATAGTTTCATACATAATAATATGTTCAATATGTTGTATATAATAATATATTAGTTATAATTAGAAACTTTATTTTGCTTAATTATTTTTTCATACTTATCAGCAATTTTATATATTAATTATTTCTTAAATACAAAAGAAGATATTTCATAATTATGAATCCTAAAATATAAAATTTATAAATCGATTATATTATTTAAAAAATGAGATGATTATTTTGTGCGGTATTTCTGCACAATTGATATCGAAACCTGATTTCACTATTTAGGAATTTATACTTTTGATTATTGTAATTCACAAATAACTTTTGCATTCATTCTTTGCATTGAATTTTAGATAAAATTTTCATAAGACCATTCGTCATTAAAGTTTGGATCATGAAAATATATACATATATTTTATTTTTATAACGAATGTTCGATGGTTCGTTTGTATCTCATATTTCATGCATAAAGTTCACGTGAACAGATAAATCAGAAAATATATAAATACGTCTATATTTCAATTAATTCTACCGAAAGCTGATAATAGTTTTATATTTATATTTAATTCGTTATATATTATTTATTTAGCGTTAGATTTTTATACACCTTTATCGCTTATTATTTGAAAAATAAATCGTTTAAAAAAATGTTACGCGATGAATAAAAGAAATAAAATGAATAAAAATAATTTGAATAGATGTGAAAAATATTTATATAAAAAATATGAATTTTAAATAACTTCGTACGCTATACAATAATTTTTGGTAATTCAAATAATATATAACAGAACGAAAAATTTAATAAAGGATTTAAAAGTACTTGTAAAAACATTTATTTTATATCGTGCTTTAATATTTGATGCATTTATTTCGTCAGTTATTTGAGAATTTAGTTTTTTACGATTTAGATAAAATTAAATTATCAGCAGTGAAATAATGAATCATTATTTGAATACATTATATTTGATCATTTATACGTATAAGCAATTTATTCCATTATTTAAATATAAAAGAATTTCTAATGATTCAAATATCGTGGTAAGTGATTGCAAGGATAAAGTATTTCTTATGAAAATACGTATATGTAGAAACTGCAATTTAACCGGTAAAACTCTTAAAAATCGCGAATTTTAAAGATGAAATCACTTAATGAAATAAAACATTTTTCTACGTATAAAAAAATAATATTAAGATGATGAATAAAGGATAAGTCGATCGTTTCAAAGTCAAATTTTTTTGTAATGACTAATTCAATGATAATACTTCAAAGTAATCATTTATTGTTCTAATTATGTAAATATTGTATCACTACAAAATTATGTTTTCGTATCATTAAAAATCATTTTTATATATTAACAATGTTATTCTATAGCCGTGGTTTCATAATTTTTACTGTTTAGAACCCTCAAGATGAAGTTACTTAAGAAGAATTAAAAAAATTTCATATCTTATAATTTAAGGTCACATTTGACTCGCATCTGGTGAATATCATGGCAGTCTCAAAGAGAAAGGAGAATTAAAAAGATATTGACCATGAAAAAAAATTCTTCGTACCGTTTCTTCATTAAAGTTAATAATCTCGTGTGAAATTTAGTAAAAAAGAAAGCAAACACGTTTATTCATTTATAAATGTTTATTGTAAAAATAGTCTATTTTACAAAAAAAAATTATCGATACTTTAACAGTATGCTTTTATACTCTCAAATTTTAATGCAAATAATCGTTGTAAATTATCAAATTAAATGTCTTTACGTTAATTAATCATTTGCTTCGTATCGTAAAGAAATTATTTAAAGTGTAACATTTACTCTATTTCATTTCTTATAATTACGATTCCTAGAAATTTGATACGAAGAGTTCACCTGAGTTATTTTACAATATATATTAAAGTTAACCAAATTCTCACAGAAAATTAAAAATCAGATTTTCCATTTTTTGTAATAATTAAAAATTTTATTCCACTATTTTTAATTTCATCATATTGAAATTATCGAAATACCTATTTTTAATAAGCTTAATATGTTTGAAAATTCGTAATAACTAATATAATGTATGCAAAGTATAATAATTAAAAAACATTTATTCATGGAATTAGCAATCCTGTTTACTAATATGAATCTTATTTGAAATGCAAATAATTAAATATGTTACTTATTCGAATCAGTGAATTGATAAAAAATATACCTACACATATACACACATGTACGTTGTTTTGAAATGTTTGAAGCGTAATATTAAAGTTATAGATTTTTAATTTTCGACGATCTTTAAAGTTTATTATTTGATGATTATCACCATTCGCTTTTTTTGTTTAGTTATCCGATCCACCGTTAATATTTAAAAATTCCTGAAAAGGCACTAAGCTTTAAGATAAAATAGCTTTATTTAAAAAAATAAACGTCATGGCATTATCCTAATCTTGTTTTCAGTTTTAGATTAAATCCATAACTTCTATAGGTAAAAAACGAGAATCACATTGATTACGATAATGTATGTCAACTTTTACCATTTTTAATGATTTTCCGATAGTTATTAAAATTATTATACTTGATTGATAAGATAATTCTATAAATAATATCATATTACTTTCTTTGATATTTGTTAAGAAAATTATTAACGTGTATCTGTGCTAAATTTTATTACAAATATTTTGAAAATCTTTATGAAACTTTTTAGATTCTTTTGAAAATTATTCTTTTTCTATTATAAAAAGTAATATTAAAAAAAAAAAGAATAAAGTAAATATTATATAAAAATTATTAATTTTACAATGTTTTATTTGTTATAAAATTGTACCTTTCCCCAACTTTGGATAAAATTAAAATGTATCAAAAATGGGAATAGAAAAATTAATATTCGAAACTATAATAAATATTTCTAATTTTCTCAAATACTCTTTAAATATTACAAGAGTTTCATCGATGTTTTAAAGAACTTTCCATACAAGCTTTAATGTATCGTAGAGGTGTTGAAACAATAATAAATGCTCTTAACTTAAATTACACTCTTTTAACTAAATTTTAATAAGTTTGCGCGGATGCGTGAAACGATCTAAAGTACCCCTAAGGTATTTTACGTCATTTGAGAATTTTGTATTAATTTAAGAATTCTCAATTTGAATTTATATTCTTATTTAGGAAAACTTTTCGTACTCGCATAACAAAAAATATCTGGTATATTTATCAGAGCGAATAAAAAAATGATTTCATCAATTTAACATTTTTTTCTAAACTTTATTTAAATCTTTACTCGAGGCTGTTTTATGGTTGCTTACATAAGCGATTTATTCTTCTTACAAGAAAAGACATCTTATATAAAGTTTACATAATTTAATCAATTGAAAAATAATAAAATGCTTCCTTATTTCAGTGAACGATACAAGTTTAAGAAGAAATAATTGAAAAACATCTGTGAATACGATACAATATTAATATTTTTAATACAATCGCGATAAGTTTTCTTATATAATTTTAATAACATTTTCTTGATTTTTCGAATAAAGCAATAAGCTAAGAATCGCGGATGAATTTGTTATTGATATATGATAATTTATGGGTATCTGCGTAGAATATAGTTTTGGAATCTGCGGGTACTTGAACGAATATCGAAGATAGAGTATTACTTTAATTGTATTTGAAAGGAACTATCGTCTACACTTTTTTATAATTATTCGATACATTCATTTATTAGCTTTGTTGGTATACATAGTATATAAATTATGATTGATTTAAAAATATTTATAAAAAGAACGAAATATTTTGTATTTTATTACGAATATTAAATATGTTCAATTTTCATTTGAATTTATAGATACTTCCGTAAGTCCATGTTTAAAATTATCAAAATAAAAAGGTAAGTTTTATTCGAGTAAAAAGATTGTACATAAAGTGGAAAACTATGAAATTTGTTTATTCGTTTATTGTTATGTAAAAACTCTTATAATAATAAAATTAATCTAATCAGAATATTACCTCTAAATTATTTTATAAGACAACAAATTGATTAATGACATTTATATATATACATTGTATATACGTACATTACTTTTAATAGATTCATACTCATTAAAGCTTTTGTACATTTATATACAATTTTAAAGTACATATTTATCTATATGTAAATTAAGGAAAAACTTTTTGAAAATAATCTAGACTTATCTTTACGATTATTAGATTGTTTAAATTTTTGTGATGTATCGATGAAACATTTTTGTTAATAGTTAAAATGAAAATATAAAAACATACAAAAACATACAAAGTTTTTTTATAATATACATTAATTCATTCATACTCTGTAACAAGTACCATCATATATACACCGATAAGAATGGCGGTAATTTCTTTGACCGATTGCCAAAACTTCGTGTCTATTAATAACTCAGGAATCACAGATACGGTAGCGATGTAAATGAAACCACCTGCAGTGAAAGGTAAAATCCACCTCGTAGCAATATCACCTATTAAAAATAGAAAATTACCATTAGGAGATTAAGTAGTTATTAACTTTTCGTTAAATTAATAAGAAATTATAATTCTTAACGAAACAATTTTAAACCATATTTCTCTTATAATTGTATCGATAATTTTTTATTTTTTGAAAATTGTTTGTAATATATATATAATATCGTTTTTCAATATCTTATTTTAAATTAATCGTTAAAAAATTAAATTCCATTTTTAAATCACGCATTTTATTTAAGTACGATAAATTGTGTACTTTGATTTTATAATAAATATTTTTATACAAATCTATTTTTACCCATTCCACCGACGAGTAGCGAAATAAAAGTTCCAAGTAAAGCGCCAACAGCAGTTACCAATTGTAACAGTATAGCCTGAAAAAGAAAAACGTTTCAAGTACTTTAAACGATGAAAATTAATTAAAAAAAATTCATGTATTTACCTTTGGCTTGGTACATCCGCTTTGAACGAGAATAGCAAAGTCACCAATTTCGTGAGGGACTTCGTGTAATAATATAGTAAAAGTAGTTATATATCCAACGGTATTGCCTGCCAAATAACTGGCACCTATCGCCAAACCATCGGTGAAATTATGTAGAAAATCAGCAGCCAGATTTAAATAACCGGCTACTTTAATATCATGAACCAATTCCTCGCTTTTGGGTCTTTTAATATCATCGTTATCATTTTTTTCTTTTTTCTCACTGGTATCTTTTTCTTCGTTACTGGTTTCTATAATTTTTTCAGACGCGGAATGACTATGACTATGGCCTCCTTTTATAAGATGAACAGTCTTTTCAACTAATAGGAACATAACGATTCCTCCCAAAACGCACAAACCTACGGAAGTATCGTGAGTATGTTCCGGGTTTTTAGAAACGGGAGCTCGTTCGTGATGATGATGGTGATGATGATCTCGAGAAAGAGCATGAGGAATCAGATGAAGAAACGCATCGCCGAGCAAACCACCGGAAGCAAAACTTAACAATATTTTCAAGAGCGGCTCGCACTCTTTAGAATTGTCCAAAGGAACGAAATACAAAGCCAAAAATGGAGCGATCGATATCAGAAGCGTGGATCCCATAGCTTGAACGAATACGTCGCTTATGGATCTCGGATGTAGTTTTTCATGCTTACGGTAATAATGTCCTTTTTTTTCTATGAAACGTTCGTTGGCTTCTTTCGAGTATTTAAAATTTGGAGGCTCGTGAATGTCCAAATCATCGTGATCGTGAGTGTGAAAGTGCGATTCGCAAGGTATCGGTAAACTTAAAACGATAACTAAAATAAAAATTGTCACTATTATTGTCTTAATCCACGAGCCTTTTTTCTTCTCATTATTTTCCGTAGCGGCACTGCTCATTTTTTACAAACGCACGTTTTCGTTAACCTGTTGAAATTCAACATAAGGAACTGAACATTCATAAATAACTTTTATCAAATTAAACTTACAACTTAAACTTACGTGCGTGATAGTTTCGAGCTTATCGTAGCGACTTCCTGGTTATCTTACAATTAGCGTCGCAGACAACACATAAATGCAATACTTTGTTCACGTTCGTGCTTTGATAAGGTTCGAGAACTTGAGGTATATTAAAAAAGAAGCCGTGCGGTAATGCACGAGTACGCTGATAATATTCCAGGGACATAAATAATTAATTATGTAAACTGTATAAGAAAGATGGTTAGCCGTACGAAATTTCGATGCGAAGATTGCTTTTACAAATCCTCAACCGAGAAACCTAATTCTAGATTACGTGGTTGGAAGATGTTCCGGAAGATGGTAGTCGGTAAGATAATCATTAAAACGGTTTTTGGAACTATAGGAAATGGAGTTGAAGAGTGATAGGGAGAGAGTTAGGGACTGATCACTGGACGTGTGTTTATATAGACACGTAGTTGTCTACATTTTGAAAGCGGCAACGGTGATTCACTCGTTTGCCACGGTAACGCTACCGAGAAGACAACGCAAGGCAGAGAAGAGACAACGCAAAACTTTTTTCGGCTTTAATGATAACGTTGCGACAACTTTCAACCTACGAACTCATCTAAGCTTTATCGCGATCGATTCAAATCTGACCAGAACCGATCGAACCTCATTCGTCGGTTCCGTTCGTTCGACCATCGCTCTTTCAAAAATCTACGTACCGGAGCGACGATCGATAAGTTTTCGAGTTTTCGTAAGAGGCGAATGGAAACGAATGGAAGCGAATGTTAACCTTTGACCACGAACATTAGTCAAAGATTAATTAACGATTTTAGTACCGCTGTACTAAATACCATATGTACAGACGACCTTGCATTTATTCGTTGTAAATCTTTGGGTAAATAACGCGGATATATTTGCCAAAATTACGATAAATTTTTATTAGCGGAGAAGTTCGCTTTCGTTTCTTTTTTTTACGATATACGAGATAATCGGTATTAAATTTAAATCCATCCTTTTCTACGCCTTCTTTGCGATAAAAGCAGAATTATCGTTTTCTTTTTTTTACGTAAATATGATACGTATTCGTAAGCGTATCATAAGCTTATACGAATACATTTTAATTCGGACTATTTGACGAAAAAATAAATTTATACCGCTTCGATGAATGACGCGGATTCAAACTTTTGCAACTTGCGCAAACATTAATGTGGCAATAAATTAAAAAAAAGAAACTGAAAATATATTTTAATGTTAAAGATAAGAAAGCAAACGTGCCGTTTAAAAATTATGCAAATACATTATACGATTGATTGTAGTATTAACAATCGCGAGATAGCAATTACGTATTTTAAGGTAAATTAAATTTTAATTTAATTTTTAGTCGTAAATTATTTTTCATGAAAAATATTTGCCCACATCGAAACGCTTTGTAATTTTTGACTCTTCGATATTTTTCGTTTCGAACGTAAAAATCATCGTCCCACGTTCGGAATTGCAAATAGAATGAGTATACCGGATGGTATCGATGTGTCGTATGCTTTAATCATATTTATCGTTTAAAATTCGATAAAAAATTATACGATTTGGTTTTATGAACGAATTAACTATGCATTTTTGAGATACTAATTTTTTCAAATTTTCTTATTCGAAATCCGTAACAAAGGTATCGAAAGTTGGCTCTTATTAGTTTCGAAGCACTCGTAAAACGATAATAATGATCGTAGAATGATCGTTTTATCTCAAAGTTGGAAATTAAAAAATAATTTTCAAAATTGGCGGCGATAATATAATTAACTTTGCATGGAAGTGATGGAAGTTTTGGTCGTATCAGTCGATAAATCCACGTTTCAGCTTCCAGCCAATCGCGTTATCTTACGAGTGGCAGTTGCATCCAATTTCTTGTGTTCAAACATTGTTAGCAAACGTTTGAAAAGTTTAAAATTGGTAGCGGACAAAGACATTATTCGATCATAGATTAAAGCTTTCGATCGAATGTTCAATTTATTTTGCAATTCTGCCGAAATAGTGATAGTTCCTAGAAACCTAGCCTGAAGTAGATGCCTGATGAATCTAATACATAATTGTCAAGTCAAGAAAAAAAGCGAAGGTTTTAAAAGGTTATACATCCCCGAGAAATACAAACATCTTTTATATGCTGTTTTATAAGAATATATTAAGAATATATTATAAATTTTTCGCGCTAATATGTCTTATAATAATGTCAATCAAACTGCAAGGCAGCAAGGATTTTCCAATGCAATTTTCTCAAGTTTACCATCCAATATCAATAAAGAAAATGATCCTCCTGTTAAAACAACGTGAGTTTTTTTTTTTTGAGAAAAGACATTTTTTAACAAGAACAATTTTTCTTCGAATGCTAATGGAATTCTTAAAATTTTATCTTAACGTTTTTATCGACACGTTGTTTACAAAATTTTTTTTGGTTAGATCGCGTTAAGTTTAAACGAAATTTTTCTTTCGTTTTTTTTTTCAAATATTTTTGTAGAAATATTTTTTTTGATCCTTATTTTGTACTTGAAATAAATTAAATATCGTTTGTTATTTTAGCGATTCGACGACAAATTTTAACTCAAATTCGAATCGAAGCTCTCCGTCTTGTAAAAAAAACTTGCTCAATTACTTACCGCGGAACAAAGCCTACGAGCAAAATACGAAAAATGTAATGCAAATACCCACAAAAACGCCAAAAATGTCGTTAAAAAATCTTATGCATTCGCAATCCGAAACTATGTTGCAAACTCAAGATGAACATTCGATGCTACTGAAGAAATGTAACTCGGAGGAAAAATTGAAGGTGGTAAATAAAAATACGTCGAATCCAAGACTTTCAGGTAGTAAGACACCCATAACTCATTTCTGCACGCCAAAAAATATTTTGAACTCTCGTTCCGGTACAAGTTCCGCGCGTAGGCCTATAAAGCGTTACTTTAGCGAAAACGCTTTGCCTCAAACGCCGGATTGCTTTAATTCGGTTCATCTAGAAACACCGAGATCCAAAGTCGACGCTGGAGTAGAAGAACAAAATGTATACGAAGGGGAAAGTAGTAATTTAACCGTAGGAATTAGAATAAGGCCTCTAAGTTTTAAGTAAGTTCTACTCGTGGATTTCTTTTAAATACTTTCTTCGATATCCGTATCAAATTTATTAACATAATCGTAAACTTTTATCGTTCTATATTTTATAGGGAAAAAGTTGAACCAAAGATACATTGCATCGTCGCAGTTAATAGTCAAACCATCGTAGTAGATTGCGATACTTCGCAGCATACTTTTATGTACGATCATTGCTTTATTTCCCGTAACGATCCTTTGCTACCCGGTCACGCTAATCAAGAAGAAGTATTCAACAGTATCGGTCTGCCGTTGGTTCAGAATGCTTTCGAAGGATACAACGTTTGTCTTTTCGCGTACGGTCAGACGGGATCCGGAAAGAGTTATAGCATGATGGGAACCGAACCGACGCAATCAAATTCTGTTGAAATTCATTCGGATGCCGGTATCATTCCACGATTTTGTCATGAAATTTTTTCGCGTATTTCTTTAGATCATAACATTAACGCTACGGTTGAAATAAGTTATTTTGAAATATACAATGAAAAAATTCACGATCTCTTGATAAGCAATAATAACGGATCTAAAAAAGCTCCTTTGAAAGTACGCGAACATCCCGTTTTCGGTCCTTACATCGTAGATCTAAGTCAACACAGCGTTCAAAGTTACGACGACTTGAAGGTAAAATTTGTTGGTTTACGTTATCTAATAAACAATTTTATGCGTATAATTAATCACAAATACGATATCAGGCATGGCTAAAAGTAGGAAATTCGCAAAGAGCAACCGCGGCGACCGGAATGAACGAAAAGAGTTCTAGATCGCATAGCATTTTTAGTATAATTTTAACGCAAGCCCAGTCCAAAGGATCGTCGAATAGAGTAATAGAAGACGCTAGTCGACGTAGTAAGATTAATTTAGTCGATCTCGCCGGAAGCGAAAGATTGAGCAATACGTGTGCAAGTGGTAATAGATTAAGAGTAAGTTTTATGTTTTTTAGAAAATAAAGTATGTTTTATTTTATTGTATTTACAATTTTTTTATTTTTAGGAAGGAGTATCTATAAATAAATCACTTTTAACATTAGGAAAAGTCATTGGATCTCTCGCAGAGAACAATAACGATCGAAAACGCAGTTTTGTCCCGTATCGAGAATCAGTACTAACGTGGCTTTTAAAAGTAAGGATATTTTTTTTATCATACTCGAAATTCATTTTCCTTTAATAATTAGAAATCTTAAGATTAACTCTGAATACTTATTTAATATATATTACTACATAATCACAATTTATTAAATTAATACATCTTTTACGATCGAATTGAAATGGAACTTAATCGAAAAATTTTTACGATATTTAATGCATTGTATCGGTATAATACGTGAACATAGGAGAACGAATATATATTTTCTTAGTAGAACATTTGCAGTCCGAACCACATCGTTTGCATTGATCACCGCATTTGCAAAGATTATTTCCACAAGATTTTGGTTTATCATTGTTTTTATCTGCAATTTAGATTTCAATATTTACAAAAATTACATGTGTCATTTCGACTGATTTTCGAAAGTAAGTTCAAAAACTTACCGCTTTTTTCCTGAAGATGACACTTCTTTTTGATCGTTTTCCATACCATTGTTGAAGTTTGTTCGTCGCTGTTTCTTCAATTAATCGCGAGTCTAGCGATATTCGACGCTTAATATTACAAATACCTTAAAAAATCCGTTCCGTATCACTTTAAGGTTTAGTATCGGAAAGTTGTGGTAAGCTGCGCGTAAAAACGTCGCTTTTACGGAAATTCGTACGAGTTGTGCAAATCGCAATTTTACTCTCGAATCTCAACTCGTCTTGCGCCATAAACCTATGTTACACAACGTTACGTATAAAATATTCTTTATTTTAAAGACTTTTATTGTCTTAGTTGTGCTGGAAATTTTTACTTTCAGCGAGATGTTATTTAAGTATAAGTGTATGTTTTAGGAGTTTAGAAACATTCGGTTAAAATTATGAATGCAAATTAATTTAAAAAATTGAAACGATATTTGTTTCGCATCATGTAAAATGGATTGAAGCGGTTGGGGCCGTGTGCAAAATGCGCATGCGCAACGACGTAGTTCGAATTCCCCGAGGGGAAAATTCAAAATACGACTTACTCCATTCTTTTAAAAAGAAAAAAATGGATTTTATCTAAATATGATTTTAAATATTGACATTTTGATATGTAACGTACATTTGTCTTTTCATAAAAAATACTTCTTTAAAGCCATCATTGATTAACGATAACATTCATTTTATTATACACAATCAATTTATTTTTATAGTATTGTTAATGTATTAATGTATAGTATTTAATAATGGAAAATATTTTTTTGTAGAATAATTGTTTTTTTCTAATGTTATGCAAATCTACTGTTATCGTAAGAAACATTTTATGCAATATTTCTAAATACTAAATAATTTCATAATCTTGCAAACTGAATTCTTTTCGAAGGATAACAAATGAAATCTTGTATAATTGGATGAGTTTTTCGTAATGATTAAGATATACTATTGATAAATTCCTTAGATAAATATTGATAAATTCCTTAAATTATGTTGATTTAATAGTTATAGTGATTTTAGAAGATTCTAAAAATTATTTTTCAGATTTAACAAAATTTATACATATAAAAATTAAAAATTCTAATAATAAGTTTTTATAATATTAATATTTAATATATTATTGTATTATTATCGATTATTTTATTACTATCCAGTTATCAATTGTACGAAATTTATGTTTAGATATTAAATGTACCAGTTATTAATGAAAATTGAAAATTCATGACTTAAAAGCTATATTTGAAGTTTTTTAATGAAACGGGTAAGAAGAAAAACAGCTAATCTCAAAATAATTAATTAGTTAATTTATTCAGTTGAATAATAACTTTTTAATATAAAGACATTTAAAATATAATTTTTGAAAATATTATTTAATACTTTTAGTTTCTCGCGTAAAATAGAGAAAAACTATTATGTCGATACGCTTTTATTTCTTAAAAATAATGTAGAAAACTATGTATTATATGGAAATAGATTAAATATTTACAAATCGAAGATTATAAACAATTAACTTTATTTAAAATATTTGGCAATTTATATCAACTACGTGCATAAGTAATTTCTGTTATACATACATTGCTGATTAAATTCAACGGTAATTTAAAGTTCTTTATTGTTCTCAAATGTGAATTGATATTAAGGTCAACAATAGGCTACAATAATTTTTTACAAGATTTTATAAACAAGTTAGGCAAAAAATACTTGAACTATTGGATTATTTTCTAAATTTATAATAAAATGATTTATAATCATCGATTGTTTTACATAAGCACGTGAATAAAATTAAAAGGTTTCAAATTATTATGTTGTTTCGTGCGAAAATATATTAATTATTAATTAAACAAATTTTCAAACATATAGATCTTATATCTAAGTAACGCTTAGTAAAAAATAATTAGGATTAACAAACAATATGATTTAAATCAAATTTTATAAACGAAAACATTTTTTTCCAATAACATTTTGTAAATACATAAATTATAAATATCGTGAATGTTTATTTTAATGGAATATTCAAGTACCTGGTGCCTAACCTAGTAATTATATCAAAACCTTCATAATCATCAGTCTTATCGAAAAAAAAGAATAAAAAAAATATTCGAAAGTTCTGTTCTTTCATATTTTGCCATTTTAAACTCTCTCTCTCTCTTTCTCTCTCTCTATATATATACATATATAGATATTTATATATAATATATACGCAAAATTTAATGTACAATAATACGAAAGTGGAAGACAGTAGCAAATCACAATAACCGATTAAAGAAGTAATTGCTATGCCTCGATGTAAAAATTAAATTATAGTAAATTCCTAAATGCCATATCTTAGATCGTGAAACTTTTTACAGAAAACGACAAAAACAGTTAAATAAATTACGAAAAATTTGTTATTGTTTTCTTTTATTTTAGAAGGGTTGAAAATTCCGGAACAACATTTCATACAAAGTATTTCGCTCCCAAGGGAAATACTCGTTATCTTTCGAGGAAGTGTAACTAACGAAACAACGCTTAATTAAAATTAGTCGTCGCATTTTGTAAAAGTATTCACGATTTCCATTTACAAACATTTTGGAATAAAAACGCGACCGTTCAAAGGCTATGGAACAGCAGATGGATTTCTTTGGTAGCGTTTGAAACTTAACAACGTAAGAGCATTGTGATACTCGGAAGATTGATCGAAGCTTGATCGAAGCTTGATCGAAGATCGATCGAAGATTGATCGAAGATTGATCGAAGATCGATCGAAGATTGATTTCTTAACTTAATTATTTCTCTCTCTCGATCGTACTTTCTGCTTCCTTCTACAGTATTACAACAATCTTCGCGTGTAAAACACACATCGAATCGTCTGCAACGTTAAGTCTCTCAAGCGCTCGACGACTTTTTCTTGTTATTGAAATCCTGGAGGTCCGTCGTCTTTTCCTGTTCCTCGACTTCCTCCTCTTCCTCGCAAATTTCATTGCAGGAGTTTTTGCGCGTCTTGCTACGAATGTAAGCAGCTAGACTGCGTCTCTTATTCTCCTTGCATAAGTGACACGAGTCTTTGTTATTAGAGTCACGATTTTGCTGCTGATGTTGCTGCTGCGACTGGCGGTGGTGATGGTAAGATGTAGTTTTACCTGGAATAATAAAACGGTAGTCGTTAATATATCTTCTGACTCGTATTAGTACTCGCTGTAATTAATTTTTTTTTCCTTCTTCTTCCTGCCTCGTTAAATCAAATTGTCGTCTTTAAATAGTCTTAAATTAAAAAGGAAAAATATTAACGTTTCTTTGGAAGGAACGAAACTATAAAATTTCTTTGTTTAAATGCATATAAATAATTTGTCTGATAACGAACAAATAAAACATATATTCGTTTATGCACTTCCGTACTTTTATGTCATTTTCAATATTTTTATTAACGCAACCATTAGAAAATTAAGCTGTAAATTTAAGAAGTCGTAATTTTTTACCACAACTACTAGTACGCGTTAATTTTTAACACGATACGAGAGTTAAGTATTTTATATAATTTTAGAACGACCTTTGCGCAAATAAGTACAGTTTTATGTGGCGTGTAATAAATTGTACCTTCCTTTCCAATTTCAACGATCGCAGGAGTAGTTTCGATGATTTCTCATTTATCGAAACTCACGGATTTTACTCGATCGAGTTAAATCGAGCGAGTTACTAAGGACGATATCATCATTGATTAAAATTAGAATAATAATTGCGGCAAACGTATCTAACAATCAAAGGGCATACGTTGAATTTTTAATTAAAAATTATTAGCAATAAAATAGTTATCGTCGAAAACCGAATTATATTAAATCGAAAGAAAGAGTTATCTCGAACTTTCGAGTTTTAAAAACGATTCATTTTACAAGGAAGCAAAAAGAATTTGTACAACGATTATTTCCGAATACTCTCAAAGTATAAATAGTTGCGTATCTTCGACGACAGATGACAAAACGATAAAGAAACGTCGATCAAAAAGAGAAAAAGAAAAAAAGAAAAAAAAGAAAGTAAACGAAGAAAAAGCGTAGGAAAAAATTACGTATTTCGTTAACATTTATAAGTGACACCTGAGACGAAGGAGATTTCGCAAAGAGTCGAAACGACCTCGATCTTAATCGGTCGAATTTCGCCGTTGCGCACAGACGCGTACTATAAAAAAAGTAATCGAGAATCGAGTACCAACGGTGGTGGCGTAGTATATCGCATGGAAATCGCAAGGCAACTCAGGGCAACTCAACGCAACTCAACGCAGAAGGTCCACAGCCCTCGACACTCGAACTCGGTCCAGAGTTTGCGCATCAGCGTTTGCGCATTAGCTCTTCTTCGCAGCGACCGTCATCTCTTTGCCCTACTTCGAAACAGCTCGCGTACGTCGCACCGGTTCCTCTTTCATTGTTTTGCGTCGCTAGCGGAGAAGTTTCTTCGCACCTAAAACTTTTTCTGGCTTGGTACTCGCGCGGTAATAGCGGATGCTGGGCGATCGAGCTCTCGGTGCGTCGACGATGGGAACGCGAGAGGAGTGGACGAGAGGAGTGGACGGAAAGAGTGGACGGAAAGAGTCCGGGAGATAAATTTTCAAAATGGCTAAATATACGACGATGTTCTGGGAAGGGGGAGTAACAATAATTTTGTCGCGCGTCGCTCTCCTCCGCTTTCGCAGGGATCGAAGCATTTTGCTCTTCTACTTTCCCTGGGGAAGAGTTACGGCTGTCCTGTCCACGGTCGTAATAGCGGTCGTAATCGCGGTCGTAACTCGTAAAAAAAGTCGGTTTAAATTTACAGCGACGGCGGAAGTTTATCCGCGCGTAGATACACGTGCCATCGACGCACGTGTTGAAACTGCGACGAAGTTATCCAAGTTATTTTATAAAATTAAAACATTGCGAGATTCCTCCGAGTCGCGAGTTTTTCGCAACCGCGATAACGCAGATTAATCCGCGGAGCAAGGGAGAAGAAATACGTATGAAGGGTCGAGACCCGAGCCGAGTCCTCGTAACCGTTGCACCAGGTAGTTTCTCGAGTAGTTTCTCGAGTAGTTTCTCGAATAGGGTCCGACCGGTCTCGAGGTTTGCAGGCCGTTGCCGTCGTTGCCGTCGTTCCCGCCTTTCTCTGAAAATGGCTAAAAATAGCCGAGACTCGGTAATAGTCGATTCGCGGGCAACGTACGAGTTTTGCTCGCGGGGAATCACACCGGTGGGGGGAAGATTGGGGGGAGAAGGTTGGGGGGGGAAAGGTGGGGAAGAAATGACCAGCCGACGCCCCGACCTCGATTTTCAACCTTTTTGCACGGAGGCCGAGTATAAACGTCGATCGGTGGATTCCCGCGGTGGTACGAGGAGGAGAGGAGAACCTTACCAACCTCGAAAGGAGATTCATCGCAGTTACGCAAATGCAATTTTCTCCATATTCCGAATCTGGAATATAAAGGCATTTGCCTTTTTTTTGCGCGACGTCGATTTTGCAATTACCAACGAAATGACTACGTGCTTCGAGCCGTTTTTCGTTTCCGTTCGTGCTCCCAACTCTGGCGATGTTTTGAAAATTTTACGCGACCGTAAATGAAACACGAACGAACGCTCGAAAAAAATGTACCGAGTCTTTCCCGATGATGTAGGTAAATCTATTTTCAAAGTATTATTTAATTATTTATAAGGTAAACGATTTATCGTCGATTGTACAGTTTTCCGTATTTTCTGAAATTTGAATTATCATCTTCGATGATAAAGTAAACTCGTGTTTTTATTCCGAGACAAAGCGCTTCTGTTTCGAATGAAAAATAACTGTGTATGGCGTAACTAAATTGCACATAATTGCAACAATGAAAAATAAAATAAAACTCTGAAAAAAATTTTAAATTCTCGTTAAATTTGAAACAATTTTATAATGTGTACATTATGTTTATAAATAGAAAAGTATTAAAAAGTATAATACGAATAGTTCTGCATCTCATAATTATGTATCTGGAATTATAAAGTACGTCGAGATAATTCAGTGTATAATTTGAGTGTATCTCAAAATAAATGAACAATTGTAAATAAAGCAATTCTGGGAAATGAAAACAAGATAGCAACTTAGAAATTTATACATACAATATTTTTTTACTATTTTTAATATCCGCGAAGAATCCTTTTAAGTAAATTTTTTCTCCAAGTATATTAATTTATAATTTATCGTATGCAATAAAATCTTGTCGAACGAAATAAATAAATAAATACAATGCATCGCATATTCGGTCGTTGTTGACATTTTTTACTTGAATTATAACCTACGTCGAATTTTGATTTGTTTATTTATTTTTTTGCGTTGACAAATCTTAAATAACAAAGTAATTTTTTAAGACACGATGATTACATCGATAATTACGTCGATCCGATATTGCCGCATAAGATATTTATCGTTATTTAAAAGCATCAATGGTCTTCTTGTTATTATATTTAAAGTAGCTCGCGATCGAATACATTTAATCCGTAAAATACTTTTTATTCGTATTTAACGATGTGGCGAACGAAATCGAAAGTAGTTTTACGTTATCTAAAATATCGAAAAATTTGAACAGCTTTTTCGGTCTTTTCCTTCCCATTGACTCATAATCATCTTAAATATTTATACAATGTTTTAAATTTAAATGAAATAAAAAAACACTTGAATAAGTATTTTGTGAAATATTGATCAAAGCGATAATCGAAGCAACGTATAAAATATGTTTGACATCCTAAAAATTGGAAAAATATTTTGAATCTAAATAAAAAAGTTTTATTCTCGGTCGCCAACATTTTTAGCATCGAACGTCTCAATTTCTATAAAAAAAAAAAATAATAATAAAACATTCGTTTTCGTTGGAGATTTAATACTATGAAAAATATTTACAGCGGTATCTCGTATAATTTTAACGTAAATTATGTTATAAAAATGTAAGAAAGACACGATCGCATTATCGAACGATCGAAAATTTTCCATAATTTCCATATTTTCTATCCGTTACACATCGATCGAGTAAATTTCCATGGCATACGTAATCATAGTTCCGAAGAAAAAATATACCTTTTAAGAGAGCGGTACGATCTCTGACTCAATGAATAATAATAATATCGATAAGCTTCTTATCGGAACGATGAATTCGCAACGATTCTTCATCAAAAACTCCAACATCTTTCGACCGAGTGCACTCGAAATATTTGTATTCATTAATAGTGTACCTTCGGCTAAAAATAGTCGATACAGAAGCGCATTCGTTCTATTATTAAATTCGCAAACGTATTCCAATAAGCAATAAGAGCGTTCGATGCGTTAGAGATACGTACGAGATACGTACAAAGCATTTACGAAACTATTTTTCGTGGCGTCGAGAGTCGCGAAAGAGTCGATACAAGAGAATATCAACGAAGAAGATGGTGATCTAACGTTGCGCACGAACTCGATCTAAAAATACCCGCGTACTATCGCCGAGCGATTAGAGCAAGGGGAAGAACGTAATAGGTAGACAAATCGCGACGAGGGCATGAATGAGTGGAGTAGTAGAGTAGAGCAGAGTCGAATCAAGTCGTCGATTCGAGTGTGCGGGAACTCGAGGATCGAACGAATCCATCTGGTCCGAGAGCGATTGCCTCGAACGCACCGAAACCATACGAGAAAATTTTCATCTTTCGCGTTCGCTCGCTAGAAAGTAGAATCCGAGTTCCCCCATTTGCCCCCCAGTTTCCCCCTCGCGAGCGTTTCTCCAACCTCGCTAAATTTTCCATCGTAAATAGTAACGAAGATGCAGCCGAGTAGACGATATATTAGGCTCGTTTTACATCGTACGCGAGGAGAAAATTCCGCGCACCTGAAACTGTTGGCGCGCGTTAGAGTCGCGCGTTAGAGTCGCGCGTTAGAGGCGTCGGAGCACGGGGCAACAAATATCGACGATAAACGAAAGTGCGAAGTTGTACGAAAGTCGAATGCGCGGTTGAGCGATAGTCCTTGGATCCAAGACTCGATCGCGACTCGTCGTGTCCTGTTGGGAACGCGTCCCTCGGAACACGTCCCTGAAACGCCTCCCCGGATCTTTTCCCAGCGGTACCAGTTACCTCGATTTCGAACGACGCCGGTCGGGGGATTTTTTAATTTGGAGGATCCGATCGGCTTCGAAGATTACCGCGATCGCTGCAACCCGTCCGGGAAGAGTCGCCGTCGCGTGTTTACATAACACGCGTACGTTTACGAAATGGTTACGAGGTAACGAGTTGAAACTGCGAGTTGAAACTGCGAGTTGAAACTGCGAGTTGAAACGCGCGCCTCTCTCGTGTCTTTTTGAATCTCGGACGAACCAACGCGACCAACGCGACCAACGGAATTCGAAAAACGGGAAAGGTTGGAGGAACGGGTCGAGCATTAGGCGCTCGAGGAGAGAAAAAGGGGCCGCGGAACGAGGGGAAGAAATAAAAAATCGATCGTACCGGAGAAGCAAGCTCGAAGGAGAGAAAGGCGAGGGAGCGGCGAGGGAGAGAGAGAGGGAGAGAGAGAGGGAGAGAGAGAGAGCGATAAAAGGACGTTATCTCGAGAAGCTTTTTTTTTTTTCTCCTCCGTTACAGCGAGACGCAATAAAACGAGTGTAAAAGAAAAAGAACGTCGAGCCTACCGTCGTCGAAGTAGTTCCTGTTCCACGGCTGCTCGTAGTCCCTGTACTGCGTACTCCTGAAGGAACCGAAGGTCAGGACTTCGGGGATATACACGAGGTCCATGCTGTCGCGGTTCGCAAGGCTGAAACGAGGATCTTCTTCCCAACCGCGGGGTTTCGGTTCGATACTTGGCGCGTCTCCCGGTGTACGGATGATGCGATCTTCGCCTCGCTCTCGGTCTCTTCGTTTTCGTATTGGTTTTGGTCTTGGTGTTGGTCTTCGTCGTCGTCGTCGACGTTAGATCCTCGCCGGACTGGTGACTCGCGCTCGCGCCACGCGCATATAACCGCGGAGCCCGGAGTAGTGCCGCTAAAGCCGCCGACGCCGCTCCTCTTTCCCTCCCTTCGCTCCTCTCGGCCTACGTGTCGATCTCCACGACGGCCGGCGCCCCGCTCCCTTTGTCGCCCTTGACGTCACCCGACGCCCCGTCCAACCCGCGTTCCGGCCGGAGGTTCGCGTTTGCACAACCCTCGTTTTTTTTTTTTTTTTTTTTTCCACGCGGCTCCGCGTTTTTCTTTTTTTCTTTGTACGTTTTCTTCTTTTTCACGAGCTCTCCGACAAACATGGGCGGCTGAATTGTCGAGAGTCGTTGCCACCGACTGGCGCTCGGGATTCGTAACTTTCACTTTGTTTTCTTCGCGTTGTTTCGGCGCTTAAGTCTAGCCTCGAGTCCGTTTTTCCATTTTCCTTCTTTGGTAAACGAAAAGTCGACGCCGCGAATCAATTTTTTTTTGTTTTTTATTCCCTTTCTCCGGTCGGTCCCTTTTTTCTTTACCTTTTCTTTACCTTTTCTTTACTTTTTCTTTACTTCTTCTTTATTTTCTCTTTCCTGTTTCCTTCCTCTTTCTTTACTTCTTCTTTCCTTCTTCTTTCCTTTCTTTTTTTTATTTTTTTCCAACGCGTATGCGTTCGGGTTGGTTAGTTACTTGTTTGACTAGCTTTATTAGCTTTTTATGAAATGTACGGGAGTTCGCGCGATAAATACAAAGGCGGCTGATTTCGCAACGTTCGATATTTATTATTTACGATTAATTTTACGAAATCGCGTTATGCAGCCTTTGTCTAAGTTTCACTTCCGATATCGCTTGCAATTGATGAGTAAATGCATTTTTATTCGTAATTTATTTTCTTGTCCATCGAAAGTATTTGTGCCATATTTTACTTATCGTTCCTTCGCTCTTTCTCTCGATCTCTCCAAGTTTCGCTTGTTACTTTGTAATTTCAGATTGTAATTTTTTATACGTAACGAGCTCGCGCCTCTGTCTCTCTCTCTCTCTCTCTCTTCCTACTTCTCATCTGTACCAAATTGATTCGATATTGCGCGAACGAGAAGCGATAGAAGCGTTGAAATATATTAGTTTTAAAACATAAATTTGATAAACCATTGTTTTATCCCACTCTACAAATATTTGGAAAACTGTCGTATTTACGATCGTTGGTTACGAATGTAAGACTCCGTTATAGCGCTGAAAAACATAAACACAAACGAAAACATTTTAATGATTATAATTAAGTAAATAATACACGTTAGTTTTCCGTGTAAATATTTTTAAATTTCAGGTAACGTTGTATAAATTATTAAAAAATTTACTCTAAGGTTTAGATTATTTTATTCTAAAGTTTTGTTTTTTATTTAAAACTGTGTTTCTTTTTAAATAAAATTACTTTGGTTTACGATAATATTTTTTTAAAAATCTTGATAACATCGCGCGTTAAATTTTTTTATCGTTGTGTCGTAACTTTTGATTTTCTATATTTATATCGATCCTAATTTAATTTAATCAAATTAATGAATTTAGAAAAAGCATCCGTTAAATAAAAATGTTAACGACGTTTCGATTTTGAAAATCTTTTTTAGTGCAAACTGGATTCTGAACTGGATTCTGTGTTATAAAAAAGTCGCATTTAAATTTCATATTAATTTACGATAATTCGATATTTTTATTTCCGTTATTGGAATAATGCGATTCTAGTGTATAAATTTACAAATAATGTTTATTTTTTTAATTGTTTACTTTAAATTTTCCTTCTCATAAAAGGCGTGCATACTTTCATTTTATTAATCTTGTTTTGGTTAAACATCTTATCATTATCGCAAATTAAATGAGTAAAAACATTGTAATTTTTCTTATAAGATAGTAAATAAAAAATCACTATTGATTAATAATAAAAATATCGAACGTCCGTTAAGTTATAAAACCAAGGTTACAGTTTTCTATTAAAAAATCTTTAAGTAGGTTATATATTTTACTTTACTGTATATTTAAATATTATTGATCTTATAATATTCACAAATAACATACGATTCCATATTCCACTATCGTATTTATTTTTTGTTCGAATGTAGATAAGTCTATTAATAATAATTTTTTTCGTTAATTAATTTTTTTGTTTTATCGCTCAAAATGTATATAACGACTTTCTCGTGCCCTAAAAATAAAATTATTCTTATAATTATGTATTTCGTATCTCTTTATTGATACCTATGCTCCAATGTGAGTAAAAATATTTTATTTTTAGCTATCGATATTTAGCGTGAATAAATATATATTGTAAGTACTGTTTTTATTTTCTCCATAATCTTTTTGTCATTTTATTGTCGGTTATTTTAAGATAAAGGGGTTTGTTTAAGTAAAATAAAAGAATCCTACTTTATTAGCATTTAACTATAATACTACTCTAAAAGGAAGCCAACTAATGTCGATCTTGGTTATTTGATTTAACGATGTATTTTTGAGTCACGTGAAGTAATATTTAGAAAATAAGCCGTATTTTTTATAATAACGCAATTTAATATTTTAGGTGAATGTAGTTTTATTTTTAAGCTTTTCACATTATTTGGAATTAAAATACGGACGTCGTGAATTATGTAAGGAGGGTCTATTAAATTATACATATTTGATTATAATATAAAATTAAATAAGTAGATATGATAAGTTTTTTATTTTATATTTTGTATAGTCCCGTCGTTTAGAAATTAATTTTGATTTAATATTATCGAAGATAATGAATATAATTAAATATTGCAAAAAATGTAATTTAGAAAGTAGAATATTTTATACATTTAAATTTAAATCAATATTTTTTTTATAAAACTAAAATAAAAAAGAGTAATAAATATCATGAAATGACACATTTATTCTTATTAACCTAATGTATTATTCCATTTAAAATTACCAAATTACCATATGAAAATCTGCATATGATTTGGTTTGTCTAATAGTGTTTTTGCTATCAATAAAAATTAAATGCTATGCAATTAAAATAAAATTATTAATATTTAAAATATTAGAAAGTTGTTGCATTTTTTCTATATTTTGTGTTATATTTTTTATCTTCAAGTAAGGATTTAAAAAAATTTTACTAATTAAATATTATCTAAATAATTGAGAAACAGGTTTTATTAAACCGTTTTAACAAATAAATCATTAAATAGAAATGATTTTATGATAAGGTACGATAAATATAATCTCAAACAAACGTTCTTACTTTTTTATATTAATAAGTTATTTTTACTGTAATTCTAAAATTATTTTAGACTAATCTTTAAACTTCATTTTTTCCAAATATTGATGGTGTTTAATTTAATGTATATAAAATATGTGAAGATACAAATGTAATAATTTATTACCATAAATTTAATATATATTTGTAATAACTATCATTTAAATTGTATGCAAAATTATCTCTTTTAATTATCAACAAAGTAATTATTTTTCCGAATATAATTATTTTATCGAAATACAGATGCTTTATAATATTAACTACTGACAAATGTTTTCTCTCGTTTTAATATTATTATCATATGGGAAACACTTTTTAATAGTTATTTGACAAGATTTTTAAGTGGCATGTTTATAATATCAATCCGAAGTGAGATTCAAAATGACATTCAAATTAAAATTTATGAGTTCATTGTTTGGTGAATATTTTCTGAAAAATAATAAACCTAAATTATATGTCTGTATATTTATATTAACTCGATCATTTTTTTAATTTATTAATTCTTTTAGAAATCATTTTGGTTTCTCGAAATAAACAAGGCTTTCTATTTAAATCTTAATAGCGTAATTTCGCAGATTAAAAGATTTTTATAATTTCGATACGGCGGTTAATTCTAATACCCATATTTAAAAATTTTTATTGAAACAATTAGATTAGATTACACGATGAATAAATTAATTTCAGGCCTTTCATAAGGTTTATGTATTAAATTAAATATTTAACTCAATCATCATCAATATTCATTATTTGGATGCTCCAAAATACAAATGATTTATCATTAGATTATTCTATATATTTTTCCATTTAGCTTTATGTTTAAATAAGTTCTTAATGTATTTATAAATAGTCCTTATCTTGACAATTACTTTAAATATTATCGTTGCATAAATAAAAGGTAAACCTGTCTGGTAAGATGAAAAAAATTTTTAGTATCGCCAAGAGAAAATTGCAACATTCTAATGTTTAATATTTAATATGAAAGCCTAAAGCATATAGTAAAATAGTTTCTAATCGAGATTACGTATCTTTATCACCTTATAAATGATATGCAATAAATTTTTATCTTATTTTTTATTTTAATTTGTTCTTGTTGGAGATATTTAAATTGCCTTTAAAATATTGATACAATTATACTAATATTAAAAAAAAGAAAGAAAAGAAGGTGATAAATTGTGAATAAAATTTATTAATCAATGAAGGTTTTATAAAAATATAAAAAAAACGGTAAAATTAGTTTTGATTAAAATAATTTAAATAAAAAAACTTTTTATTTAATATATATTCGAAAGTGATAGTTTATTTAATGTCAAATTCTATCGAGTATAAACAACAATCATTGCGCGTTATTTAGAAAATAATATTTATGCTTTCAGAAAAATGACTTACATTTGGTTTTGTCCTTAGTATATAATATTAGTTAAATCGAAAGTATATCGCTAATTTGAATTTGAATGATTCAATATGTTAATACAGCTATTTTTTAAATTGAAATAAAAAACACGATACCAACGCGTAAAATAAAAAAATTCTTTTTATAAATATTAATCTTGACATTAATTTTATTCAATATTCCATCCAGAGTATCAAGTCTTTAAACCAATTTGAAATTCGTAAAATAGATTTTTTTTGTCGTCAAACGTACTTTCGATTCATATACAAAAAACAATTAACAAGGTTTGGATACGATAAAGAATTTTATGATATTCACGGAATTATATTATCAAGAGATTTAAAAGCTGTTTAAATAGAATCGAGTTGTTGGGTGTGTCATTTCTTTCTAAAGAATTAAATAACATTTATGACATTATTTGCTGGATACATTTCTATTTGTTTTATACAAGGAAAGTACGTAGAATGTATGTCGTAAAAAGTAATAACAATCTTTTGATTGATGGGTTGATATTTTTTTATGATATTTTAATGACGTCAGATGATTACAAACAATGAAAACAAAATCCGACAAAACCATTATTATAAAATTATAAATTATGAATAAACGTTAAATCACAGCTCATAATTGTTTTCAAAAATGTTGGCAAAGATTTGTATTTGAATTAATGCGCAAAAGTTACAAATAGTTTGGACTTTTATAGACTTAATTCGACGCTAAGTGGACTGTTTATAAGGTTATAGATTCTGTGTATCAATATTTGAGTAGCGAGGATCTATTGATTCGATGTTGACGGATATAAGAAAAATAATAACGAGACTTTTAACTCAATTATATGGATGATTGTTTTTAAGAAATCATAAGATTTATAATATTATAAATAATAATTTATGATCGTCAGTAAACGTATTTAATATTTCACGTCTAGCAAAGGTTAGGAATAAAAATAGTCCTAAATTGTTATAATTTTTTGCTTTTAATCTAATAGACATTGAATTACAAATCAAGCGATCGTTCATAAATGAAAAAAAAACAGGTTCGGAAAGACTTTGAATGACTGAGAAAAAAACAGACTAAAACATAATTTACGCAGAATTATATAATGAAATACCATATTCGGTAAATTAAATAGAAAACGAAATATTCTTGGTAATTTTCGTGTAATAGTTTTTAACTTGTTTAGCTTTTTATCTTTAATTTTTTACAAATACAAATTCGTTTTAAATATCTACGGTTTGTATATTATAATTTCTATTTTAGGAATACTTAAAATGTTTGGAATTTTGGAATTTTTAAAATGGTTCAAGGTATTCATTTGTTTTATACGAAATTATTTATTCCAAATATTTCCTTTCTTTCATAAATTATAATTATAAGTGGTATCAACCGATTGTTCTTAAAATAAACCAAAATAATTTTATTTTATTGAATAATAACTTTTTCATTAACCAACAATTATTCAATTATATTTCGAATTATTTTTACTATTTAAATATTTTAAATTAGTATACTTGGTATTTTTTTTATTTTTATATATTCTTAGAAATAAAAAACACAAAATTATTGCTACAATTATTCTTCCTTCAATTATATACTACATCTAATTAATTTAATATCTTTTACGATTCTATAAATATTTTTTATTGCGTTAAACTGTAAATTTATAATTTAGCAAAATAGAAATTGAATTCTTGTTATTATCGACAATTTTTATTCAATTCTATAAACTACTGTACTATCGGGACAAATAAACTGTTATTTTGCGCTGTTTTTATTTGTGGTTACAACTTCTATATGTAAATCGTGGCACTTACATTTGCGTTCATAAACAATTCTTCAACAATCAATTAAATGTAAAATTCATTATATAACATGAACATAAGAAAACTTAAAAAATTCTTTGCGAATGAGTAAAAAAAAGCTACGGTGTAATAATACGTATAATTATTAACCTTTTCTTAAAAAAGTGAAGTTTATTCGTAAGTTATAAATTTACGCCTAAATCGTAATGCCTTTGAGAAGAACGAAAGCAACGTATTTTCAGAGATAAAAAAAAACTCAAGCAATAAAATTGAGCTGTATCTTACATATTTCTGTTTAATCAATTTTTTGTTCGTATAAAAAATATCGCAATTTTTTATGTTTTATTGAAAGTCAAACAATATCTATCAAATACCGCACGATTGTTTAAAAAAAATTGTTATAAAGAATTCAAAGTTAAAAAACTCATTAGTCCTCTAGGAAATATTTAATTTAGAATTACAAAAGAATTTATATAATATGTTAAATTTCGTATCAAATTTTTTAAATTTAAATTGACTACGTAATACAGTACAAATATCGTTGTTCGACTCATTCCTCTTAAATTGTGCAAAACTACTGGAATCGTTATCACCGAAATTATTATTTTTTTGTAATATAAACCTTAAATTTAGCATCGAAGTTTCTTCAAATAAGTTATCCGTGCATCGTCCCTGTAAACATTCGGATGTCATTATTCATCTCCAAAATAGGCGCATTAGAAACCAACGTAATATTCCAGTTTAAATATAGATTGAAAATTTGTGTATGTATGGATCATGAATGAAATAAAAAAGAAGCGGCATATATGATTCATTGTGTGTTTTTTAACCGAGTGACGCACAAGATTGTCCACACTTCCGACTTATAAAGCGATCCTAAAGTAGATGATAACTTGACTACGCGTATGTGCAGTGAAGTGGCAAATGAGAGAAGGCAAAACCGGTTTTACTTGAACTACGCACGAGCACGAACTTTCCACTCTGACAAACTCTTCCTTTTCATGCTCTTGACACCGAAGCCTCCTATTCTAATAAATTATACCCTCGTAATAAGTTTCATCCGCAGACTTTTTTCGAACTTCCCGCGCGAAAATCGTTTTTAAAATCGTTTTTAAAATTGTTTTTAAAATCGTTTTTAAAATCGTTTTTAAAATCGTTTTTAAACGTCAACTTGTCGAGAGCTTTTATTCGTTAAATCGAGCACGGAACAAGTCCAAAATAAAATATTTCATAATAACCAAGAAGGATTATTACATTCGAGAATAATTATTATAGTTATAGTTTATTATGCAGTTTATTATTAAGCTGAAATGGGATAATATTCTTTCTAGGTTGTAATTTGCCGTCTACGCTAATTATTTGCATTCTTGATTTTTCTCGAATACAATGTAATTATAACGCGTATTCAACGTACACGATATAAAGTCTAATATGAAATCTTATTTAGCGATAATTTTCGAGCGTAAATATTTGTCAAAAATTTGTTTTGTAAATTCGACTTTTAAAAATATTCTGTTTAAAATGAGAAAAATCTTTAAAAAATTTTTATCGAATCGTTAAATTATTAGATACAGTTTGCAACGATGCAAATAACTTTTCTTAACAAAAATGCTATAAAGATATAAACAAATAATGAAAGAAATACAATTGATACAAACAACGGTTATTATAAGAATTTATATTGTATTGTGATTTGATATTAAAGAAATAAATTAAACGAAAAATATTAAATGTTTTTAACAAATGATATCAATCCATTAAAACGGAAAAAGTTATTTATTTAATTTATCATTTAATAGTATGATAAAAACACTGATATACAAAAGAATTAATTACTATAAAAATTTAAATAAAAAATGAATTTTTATGAATCACAATCGGTAATTAAAGTTTATAAAAATTTTAAAGATTGAATTATACTGTGACGACAATTGATAATCTATTAAAAACGCATCGTAGTTGCCTTTATTGCGCAGACAATTGATTTATGTATACTGGAAAGCTTTTTAGCCAACTCGATATTATTTTTTTTGCCATAATCTTACTATTTTATGAAAATAGAGTTAACAATTTTATTACATATTTATATTTTTAATTGATTGCTGAAAATAATTAAAAATATAATTTTACGCGATAGAAAAGACATGTTGAGACCTCGATTTAATCGAATATTATTGCATATAAGTAAAGTAATTAATTCATTAATAAGGGATACAAACATTTAAACAGCGAAGAAATTAAATCTTAATTTCTTGATTCAGATTTTCATCCGAATCAAAATTATACTTCGCATGCAACTTATATTTTATATATTATATTTATTCTATAAATTGAAAAATTTATCATTAGTAGAATTTGAATATAAATAATATGAAATTTGGTTCCTTTTTCGTAATATTATATTTTTATATGTTCTAGCCTAAATAGTAACAAATGGCATTTCTTGTAATTTTTGTGAAAAAGGTTTGGATTTATTTAATTAGTAAAATTATGGATCTAATAAGCTAATTTTTAATATTAACATTATATTAAATATTAAATAAATTTCAATAAGTTTTGAAAATTTTCTTTTGTCTAAAATTGAAATGTTTATTCATATTAAACATTTTAAACATTGCGAATCTTAAAATTAACAATTTTCTAAACGATTAATTTCTTATAGTATAAGTTCTAAATAAGAAGCTTCTATAATATAATTTTAAGCCTCGAATTGCAGTAAGGCATCTTCAATTTTAAAAACCATATTTTTATGCTGACATTATTTTTAAATTAATAATTTAAGATATCGTGATATAAAAGTTGATTATTTATGTAATGCAAATTATCGATTAATTAATACGGTTCAAATAAAATAACAATATTTATAATTATTCTCATATCATTTTTGTTAAATTAACTTAATCAGCTAAAATTATTCGTTATTGTTAATTAAGCAAAATTTCAATTTTAATTTTTGATGATTATAGCCATTTAATCATGCTTCGGATACAAATTATTATTTAGAAAAAATATGAATCAAGTTTTATTTAAAACTTTTAAGATTAATAATTTAAAGTTAGAAATCTATGAAAAACCATTGAGAGAATCAAAGAATATTATTTGAAGAATATTATAATATAACTAAATATATAAGATTATTACATATATTATTATTATTTAATATTAAAAATATTTTTTTATAATAAAAGAATCCATTTCTGATTATCTTATAGTTAATATAAGACAGTAATTTTTATAAATTTATAATTAATTATTGGTTTTTTAATTTGTTACATAGATATTTTCTTGCTACTATTTTTAAATGCAAAACATACATATTAGTTTTACAATTACATAAGGTAATTATAGTTTTTTTCCTTATTGTTTATAAATATGACACGCGTTTATTTACTTTACACGTATTATATCACAGGACTTGGATAAATATGATTAAATGTTACCAAAACCATTTAATCATTATCCTGTTTAAATTGCTATAAAGTTACAACATTATTGACTTTATTTGTGTTGGCATGCTCGAAGATAAATTCCATATGAGGTTACATACAAATCTTCTCTAATTCCGATAGTATGTAATTCTATTCTTTTAGATATAACAAATTTGTCACTTCTTATATTTTTAAAGGGAGATTCGGATAACATTTCATTTATTAATCATGTCTGTTGACGTAACATCAAAATATTCTGAGTTTACGATTTATCGATAGAAAATATTCATAGATGTTTTATCACAACTAATTCTATAAAAAAACCACCTGTTGAAGAAATCATATATCCTGAGACAATATACTTGACATTCTTGTGGGTTTTTAAAAATATCTGCATTACGATTTATGACATTATTAGATAACCTTCGATTATACTTACATAAAATCGATAAATGAATTTTTAATCGATTTATAAATCTCATTACCAAGATTCAAAAAAATCAGAATTTTTATTTTTTTATACCGATATTTATTTGTACACTGCTTTACAAAAATTAATTTTATATACAGAAATAAGTATAAAATAAAAGCATATGTACGTAATAATATTAGTAACTATAATTGATAAATAATTTTTAAATTATATGAATTTTTTTTTAATTTCCGTGATATGTATATAAGTGGCATTAAATAGTATTGAGAATATAGTCAATATTGCAATTTATAACGAAAATGTATTAAATTTCTCATATTTTAACAAATTCTTATAAAAAAAACAAAACTTGTATTTTTTATTTATATATTTTTTATGGTCAATGACAAAAATGCGCTGAAAAAGCAACAAATTGAATATCTGCTTTATTTTATATAAAATGAACTGCATCGGAATATTTTTATATTTACAAAAGGAATACATTTTAATATGCGCTTTATTCTACAGGTATAGAATTAAATTTTTATTTTGAAAGTTCTTCAAAATAACAGAAAAAATTTCATCTTTGATTTTCGAAAAACTAATATTTTTTTAGAGTTAAATTACAAACGTATTTTAATTTTGCTAAACTGTCCTTTATTTACAATTTTTATAAGTTTTTATACATGTATATGTTTTGTAAATAAATTTTAAATTTTAACAGAATTTCTTTCCAAGTTCATTTATGTATTAAAAACAAATATTTATCAGTTTTTCGTTTTTCAAATTAATCAAATTTTATTCCATATACTTGTTTTATTAAAATTAATTGTTTACAATAAAAGGCATGAAATAAACGTGTGATTCAATATAGTTTATTTATGCAATAGAGCTAATTATAGTTACATAATTTAAGATTAATTCATAATTAAAATTAAATTAGTTATCTAGTTTGAGGCAGTTAAATGTAAGTAAAATATTTTTGATAGACTTACATTTATAAAATAACATCTTATTTTTTCTATTTTATATTTAGTGCTATTATTAGATGAAAATATTTACTAATTCAAAAACTATTTTATATCACGTAATAAAAAATATTCACTTTTATTTAAATTTGAAAAAATATTTTCAAGATTTGAATCGATTACACTGCAAATGTAAACAATATGAAAAAACTTAAAACAAGAGTCTTAATTAGTTATGCAATGATTATAAATTCATTATTGTAGTTTATATAAAGATCGAGTAAAATCTTTATAAATAAGATACGTAAATGGTTGAAATAATTATAAAGCAGTATTTTAAAAATAGTTGTGATACGTATATTTAATAATATTTTTTATATATTTAGATAATGTAGCTTTAAATAACCAATTCAACTATTTTTAATGTATAAATATGTTATTAAATCTAAATAAAATATCGCATCGCATTACTTTTTATTATCTTGGAATTGTATTATACTTTAATTAAATATGAAAATTGTTTTATATATACGTTGTTGCTGAAATTTTTATGTGTTACTTGTTTTGCTGAAATTTTTTTGTCACATTAATAACGAATAACTTTTGTACAAAAAATATGTGGAATTTATGCATTATGGAAAAGTTATGATACTTTCATAGAATAAAATATTATTATGTACATAACAAACATAATATTGCAATAGAAATGTAAAACTACCAAAAATAATGATTTTTTTTTACAGATTTTTAAAGTTCTCATACTTTATTCAATAAAATGATTAGCTTGCGATCGATAAGATAGCGATATGACAAAATACATCGATAATAAACAATAATCATAAATTTACTTTTATTTTATTTATTTAATCAAAACTAGATTTTTAAGTATATAACATTTGTAATCAATCATTTATTAAAGAATTAAAATTATCTTAAGATAGGTAAGAACTTATCGGAAAGAAATATTTATAATAATTTATATCCAAATTCTCGTATAATGATAAATATTACATTGTACAAAAATTTAATGTGTCAAAATTTGTATACGAGTGCATCTCGATAATATCTTCGATGTTTTCAGCGATAGAATTTGAAACTAGTAAAATGCAGTTAAGATCGTTAAAAATATTAGCCTATCGTTCGTTAATTTTTTATGAACAAATAAATAACATATACGATATTACATTACATTGCAATGAATTTTACAAGTACTAATGTTATCGCGTAAAAATTATGGATCAAGCTTTTATTTCAGTTTACTCGTAATTTTTTCAAATTACTTTATTTAAAAAAATAAATGTCAAAGAGATCAGAATCAAAGAGACGATCGTTAAGATGAACGAAAGAATATTTTATATTTTACTATAATCGACAGGCCAATAAAAAAAATTTAATTTCCAGGAGAGTCTTGGAGGGAATTCTCGAACTGCGATGCTCGGAACAGTTTCTCCTGCGAATATACATCTGGAGGAAACTCTAGCGACACTTCGATATGCATGTCAAGCTCGAGCGATCGTTAATCGAGTTCGAATTAATGAAAATCCTCACGACAGATTAATAAGGTGAGGATTGTACGAAGATAAAATTTAATTTGTTCGTTTTTTTCTTCAAAAGTTATCGCGATAAACCGTTACTTGATCATACGAAAGGATTTATTTTTATTTAGATTATAAATGTTTTTATTACTTCATAGCGCTTGAAAATCAATAAAGTATGCAATACAACGATAAAATTTTAGAGTGAAACATTTTTTGAACTAGTAGCGTTTTTGTTTTTATGCTAAATGCGAACAAATTTTATATGACTGAAAACGTTTATTTATAAATAAAATTTCATTAGGGTGAATCTTAAAAATTTAACTTTTTAAGTTCTAACTACTGATAAATATAATTGGCAAATTTTTAATATCGAATAACAGAATTTTATCAATCTTTTATTGCATCAATTTTTTCAAATTAATCGTTATATCGTTATATCGTTATATCACGAATCAAATATATTAAATCAAATATATTATACGAAGATTATACAATAAAAATTTGTTCTTTTTTATTATGATAATTTTTTTGATTTTCGTAAAAATACGTATCTTGATTTTAGTAATTGGTCACTTATTGTACATTGTTAGATATTAAATTAATGTCTTTTTTGTATTAATGTTCCATTTCATTAGTTACGTAAACGGAATTATCTATTGATTGTAAGACTAAGGAAAAATAAATTTAATCTAAATTCACGTACTAGTTTTAAAGTTACAATAATTTTAGGTTAATATGTCATTTTTCTCGATTTTGTTAAGGTTCCCATTTTTATTCGCGTTATCTTAAGGGGAAAAATTATAAAAAATCGTAAGCTAATAATATACGGTCAAGGTAACAATTGTTTTTGCGTCGCGATTCATTCTGTTTAATATATTTAAAATGAATTATTTTATTATTTATAAAGCGCTATTATAATTTATTGAACATTAAGAACAATAAAATGATTCATTTCAATATTAGTTTTCCGAATATACTTTGTTAATAAATACGTGGTTTTGCGTTTAATAATTAAAGATTGTATCGCAGTATAATTTCGTGCAAACAAACATAAAAAGTTAATCGTCTTTTTTTCCTTTTCTCAAAGTAATTTATTTACGTATTAGATAAAAACCAATAAAATTATATTATTTACATTTTTATACAATAATTGTCTTGATGAATAAGCGATAACGTGAGAAAGTAATCTAAGTATTAGTTAGTATTTGTACATCACTTTAAAAATCTAATAAAAATTCGTTTTCGTAGTACATAAATTAAAGTATTTTTATATTTTAATAAATTAAATATAATTAATATTATATTCGATAGTAAATCCTCTCTATTTTCAACAGACAACTGAAAGCGGAGGTTCAGCGATTGAAGAGTATGAGAGATGGATACGAAAAACAATTAGGTTTGACTCCTCGGAAATTACTCGATACCATTGAATCATCGTCCGAAAGTTCCGAGGAGGTTGTAAACAAACAACGAGAAATCGATTATTTAAAGGATCAATTAAAGAAAATGGAAGAACAACTTTTTGTCAGTCAAAAGTAAGCATACAATTTACGTTCTTTTCATCGATGTGAGTTCGTAGACAAAAGCGTACGATAGATTCAATATCCAAGTTAATTTTATATGTTTATACGTATATATGTGTATAAATGTGTGCTTGCGTACCTATATATATATACATATATATATACATACATGCACGCGTGTTGTATATTTATATAAACGTAAATAGATATAATACGAGATTAACCAAAACTTCCAGTATAACGATGAATTTATATAATTTGATTTAAATCTCAAATTTAAAATAATTAACTTTTTTTTACAGTGAAACAAACGAAATTGATAATAATTTAAACGTTAATGTTTTTCTTCCTGTATCAATAAATTTTTTCCGTTAAGATTTAAATTTTATTGGCAAAAGAACTTAAATCGGTATATTCATGTTTTTTTTTTGTTATCATTGAAAACACTACGCAACAAATTTAACGCGTACTTTTTATCCTTCGCACATATCTAATTCCTTAAAAATCGGAAAAGTTACCATGACACGATTACATTCTTCAAGGAATAAGAGTCGGAGGTTCGTATTTCTCTAAGGTAGCTACACACTCCGAAAACAATGTTACGCATTTGTATAATTAGATGCGAATAAGCTGAGTATCCGTAATTAAGTATCCGTCATCGATTGTAATCGATCAGCTGCTTTAACACGCTTTAACACGTAGATCCTGGAAGGAGAAACTTCGCGAAGCCGAGGAGAAGAAAAATACCGAGCTTACTTACCTTCGTCGCTGCGGTATTGCCATCGAGCTGGACTTTCAGGAAAAAACTAAACAGCCGTTTCTCGTCAATCTCGCCGCTGATCCTATGTTGTCCGGAACACTCTTGTATATCATACCTTCAGGTCACGTACGCGTGGGTAGGGCTGCGACTTACGGTTCACCTTCCAAGAAAATTGATATCGTACTCGATGGTCCCTTGATGAAGAAGCTGCACTGGTTAGTGAGAGAATCAGGGTTCGAGATAAAAGACTGCATGGTTTTATGGTTTTTCTTTTTTACATTCCGCCGACAAATTTTGCTTCGATTTAAGGCGATTTAACTTGGCTTCGAAGAGGAAAGGTGAAGGATCAATGGTTTCTCTTTTTCTTGCTCGTCCTAACTTGCTTCAACGCTCCTTTTGGGGCTTATCATTCAAATTTGCACTCTTTGCAACTTTTAGCGACACACCCTAATTATTATAGTAATAAGTATTATGGTAATTTTAAATTGACGATGTTCATCTAATATCGAATTCTTGATCTTTAGGATATAATTAAAGTAAATCGATTTCTGTAAAGCTGATTAAAATAATTAATTATTTTTCCTGAAAATAAGAACGGACGGTTTTCTTTTAAGTGTTTTAAGTGTACATAAGTTGATAATAGTGTACTCGAAGAATAGCTTACGATTAAAAACAGTTTTTTAAAACTTCAACTTTTTATTTCTTTTGTGTTTTCATATTAAAAATAAACTATAAAAACAAATAAAAATGGTGGTAAAAATGTAGATTATTAATAATCAAAATCTATTTATAACGGTAGTATTGGCTTATGTATTTATTAAAGAACTATAAATAGAATGTAATATTTTATCTATTACAATTTTCAGAAATAGATAACGATACAGATGTCAATTTTTTATAGATATAAATATTAGCTTTTTATTCGTAAAAATGTTTAATATTAATATCAAAAAGATAAAAGTTTGTATTTTTATTTTTATTTTAATATTGCTTATTTCGAAAATACTAACTTTGACTGCATTGCGTCTATTTATCATTCGTGTTTCGGTACTGCTAAGCTTAGCCTTTTTTCCGATGTCATTTTCTTCGGTATGAAATCGATAATTTTGCATGCGATACATTAATTTTGAATTTTCAGCGACATTTTTGGACACGAAATGTAAATGGTATATTTACACATAATGAAATTTTATACTATTCATGAATTTTTTTTAGAATTTTATTAATCAGTATTATATAAATATTTATATTATATTAAAATAACTTATTTCTGCTTCATAGTTAATGGCTATCATCGTTTTTTGTAATGGCATGCGTAATGTATTTTTATATTTTAAGTATAACAAAAATTTACTTTCGCATTGGTTTATTTTCACGTGCAATGGTTTTATTAATAATATATTAACGTTTGTCGATGAATTTATTAATCACTTTTAATTTTTGAACGTGATTTATAAATTCATGTTTTTCGTTTGTTTACTAAAACCTAATTTATTTCTCATATATGGTTTGTGCTTGCATTTTTTTTAATTGTGAATATTACCACGATAAGTTACTAATTCTTTTTTTAAATTACAGTACTATAGAGAATAATCATGGAAAATTAACATTCTATCCCGAAAAAGATGGAGAAAATTTTGTGAATGGAGAGGTAATGCAATATTTTTCCGTCCATTAATCATCTATTCGTGTGTAACATATTTGTAGAAATATTAAAAACTCTTATTTATAAAAATAATGCATACTTTTTACGAAACAGATGGTACATGGAAAAGTTCGATTAAAGCATGGTGATCGATTAGTTATCGGAGGAAATCATTATTTCAAAGTTTGCAATCCATTGGACGATCAAGACAATAATCAAATGTCTGTTCAACCCATAGATTTTGATTTTGCTTATCAAGAAGTGCTTCGTATTCAAGAAGAAAAGTACGTTTTTCTATTTAAAAAACAGTTGTATATAATATATAATTTTCCTATGTAATCGAAATGATGCGCTTTGTATTACAGATTAAGAACGGAATTAGAAGAATCGAAACAGAAAGCCATGAAAGAGCTTGAAAATGCTAAACGAGACGTGGAAATGCAATTGGATTCCCAAAAGTCTGCATACGAGTACGAGATAAGACAGTTGGGTTCGAGTCTGGAAGTGCAAAAATCGGCGTTGGAAGAAATGAATCGCAAGAAAAAAGAGCTGGAACGAGAAAAAGAGTTGCTTGCCAGTGAAATTGAAACTAACAATAGGATAAGAAGATTAGAGATCGAAGACGCTGAAATAAGTATTTCACCGTACAAGTCGAATTTTCTCCAAGAGCTCGAAGAAATTCTAAGCGAAACTTGCGATATTCAAACTGCGCTGTCGGTTAAAACGAGCATCGATGCAATGAAAACCGGCGGAGTTAGTCTTCACGAAATCCAATTATTAGTTCGAGAAGCGACGGAAAGATGCAGAGACGTAGGCGTTAATTACGTGAGTTGATATTAGATATTTAAAGCGTTTAATCGGTGAAGGACCGATTACATTCGATTACATTCGATTACATTCGATTACATTCGATTACATTCGATCACATTGAATCATCGATTATTATGTATGTAATGTTTATCACAGGAGTTTCATCAGCAACAAATAGTAGTGGACAAAGGACTACAGCCGGTCGTTCGAATCAGAGATAAAGATAACATGGTTGAGAGTCTTTGGGAACCTATGCGTTTTCTAGATTGGATTCACCAATTGAGAGATCACGAGCTTGAACATTCCATAAAAGATCTACAAGATTCCAAAGACAAATGGGAACCGTTCGAAGAAAGCGATATAGTACAAGATTCGTTGTGCTGCAGTCGCATATCTATAAATATGACCCCCGTGAAAAAACATCTCAACGAAAGTTTCAATCAGATTTCCATGGATTCCATCTGCATCGACGATTTCGTATCCGATCGTTCTTCCGAGTCAATTAAGAAAAAACGCCACGACGACATATTTCAGTGTTTGATTCAGATGGAACTCGCCTCGAAGACGTTGAAAGGACTTTGCCATCAGTACGAATCTAGAGAAGTGAGCGGACAAGTTACTCAGGCATTGGACAAGGTCAATATCATACTGCAACAGCTCAAGGTAACTTTAGAAGAAAAATCTGTATCCGAATGGAGCGTGGATAGCGAGGTATCAAATAACTCTACTAATCCAGATAATACCGTCATTGAAAAGTCTCAAACTGATAAGACTGTCCACTCTTTAGAGATCATGAAGAAATATTACTTCGACGGTGATGCCATGCCGGTGAAGCCGAATATTCGAAGTGCGTGTCCCGTTCAAAGCGTCGATAATGCCACTAAGTTTGTCAGATTTAACATTAAATAATTATTAACGAGGTGATAACGTACAAAGTTTATATTTTTATCTTAGGTGTAAAAAGTCACTTAACTTGAATTTCATTTAGTGCATTTGGAAAATTACCGAATATGTATAAATATACGTTAACCGCATACAATAATATTTATATAAAGCTTTTTTAATATTTAGAATATAAGCATTTAATGTAGTTTCGTAAGAATGACAACATATCGTCACATTTTACTTAAATGTAGTATTTTAGTTAATTATTTTCGTATTTTATTTTATATTTTATAAGTTACAGCTTGCTTTATAATTATTAAATAAAAATTATTTATAAGTTTTTTATATTACAAACTTAGTAAAATTCATACATTGATATTAGCTACAAAAATATTTTTATGACAATGTAAAAATTGAACTGCGAGTGATTTAACGAATGACGCTTTACGAATGACGCTTTACCGAATACCTAAATATTAAAAGTATTTTGTAAGAAAATTTTGTCAATAAAAGTTTATTTATTAAATAAGTTTTATTATTATTATATATATATTATTATACAATAAGTAAATAACGATAAATTCACACACGTTTCTATCATATCCAAACATTTTAAATTTATTTCTTACAAAGCTTATTATTACGTTATAATCAATCAAAATAATCTTCTATATCGATATCTGGATTTAACAAATCTTCACCGTATATACTTAAATCTAGTTGATTCAATATTAAATTTTCACACATTTCTTCTAAATCCGTTTCACCTATAAGAACCGCACCTTGCATTTTTCCATCTTTCAGGATTAACTTTACGTACTCGTATCCTTTGGTTACTCTCAACAATATCTCGTAGTCATTTTCCAGCTTTTGTCCATTGTATAATCCAAGTAAAACAACTTTGTAGCCAAAAAACTTCGTAACGTGGGTAAAAAGTTCAAAACAAAAATCTTGAAGAAAAGCTTCTTGCTTCAAAGTAGAAACCATAGACTTGGCAGCGTACCGACCCATTTGATGAGCTTGGGTCCAGAGCCTCATCTGAAACCAATGTAAAGCAATATCCCAATCCGCTGTGCAAACATCCCCAGCTGCAAAAATGTCCTTTTCAGAAGTTTCTAACTTCCAATCAACGATGTAACCCTTGCCTTTACCTTTTTTTAAACATTCTAATCCGTTTATTGAACTGTTTGGTGTTACTCCGGTTGCGGAAACAATAAAATCACATCCTATTGTTTTTCCATTACTTAATTGTGCATAAACTGGCCACTGTTCAACATTCTTGTCAATTATTTCCGAAGGATCCAGTATTTTAACGACTTCGCATTCATATTCCACTTGCACGCAAGACAATACGGAGTCGTTAACCTTAAGTTCAAGACTACTATGCCAATCTGGTCCAAGCGCTGGACCTGCAATTTCAGATTTACTATTCGATACTGTATACTTTCTTCGTTTTGTATATTGGCTAGCTGTATCCGAATGATTTTTCGATAGTTTGTCTTGAAAGAATTCACCAGCGCCGGGATCAACGAACGTTGCAGATATGTGTTTATCTTTTATTACCCATAAAACTTCCACCCCTCTTATTTCATGAACAAGTTCGGTTGCGATTCCTCCGTTTCCTACAACCATAATTTTTTTAGCTCCCGATAATTTATCTAAAAATTTATTCACCGATTCGGTATCCCGAATTCCTATAACCTTGTCATTATTTTCACAAATTAATTTTGATTTTCCTCCCGAACAGATACATAATTTTTTATAAATAATAACGTTTCCTTTTGCCGTTATTACACGTTTTTCATTTTTCTCAACTTTCACCACAACGTCGTTGATAATATTTATAGATGGATGCATTTCACTGTACGAATTCGCTGTCTGTTCTTCTACATCGAACTTTGTTATCGACTGTCCCAACGATACAACGTTAGTGACAGCTTTGATCACTGGACTTTCCGTTATTAACGTTATACTTTCCTCGGGAGAGAGAAATGCAATGCTTTCAGCGCACGATACTCCAGAAATACCTCCGCCAATTATAATGAAAGTAGCTTCCATTTTCTTACCTTATACGCTAATCGATCTTTATATTATTTCTATAGTACTTACACGAAGATTACTCGAGTTGTTCGTTCCATTCTGAGTAATCATATTTAACGAAGGGAACTTCAAAACTTATGGTTCCGTAACATTTAGCATTTTCTATAGCGATTAGAAGATTCATATGTTGTCGTTGACAAATTCCAGTTTTTCTATAATATAAAAGCAAGTTATTAAAAATTTCTAGATAATATTTTAAACTAAAAACTATTTAAAGATAATTGAAATTATTTCAATAATTTACTTATTGTAGAAAATGTAAAAAGAAATTTCTTTATAATAATAAGTATATAAAGATGGTAATTATATAATCGATTTTATTAATTGTGAATTACCATACTATTTTATATAATTAAAAAGTTATATATATTCGAATAATCTAATTTAATACCGTAAACGATTTTAAGTAACGGAATAAGTTTGTACTGTTAAAAGTTAAAATTTGAGCTTTAAATAAATACAGAATAATAATTATAATAATATTAGAATATTTTAAACGTGTAAATTTTTATTTTTAATTTCTTTAATATTTAAATCTATAAACTAAGAATAAAATGTCTCATCTACTCGTAAATAATTTTTTTTCAACGAAAGAAATACTATAACTCCAATTTTGAAGTTTTTGAAAAAACGATAAATATATTATTTCTTACTTGAAACTGATAATTTCACCATTAAATATGGAAATAAATTGTTGAATTAATAATACATTTCTGTAATCTAAAACCAAATACGGATCTCTACATATCGGACAAGGATTACTCGTAGCGATTACGTTATTTCTCTAAATCAATGAAAAAGACATTTAAAAAATTAGCGAAATATACTTTTAAAAACTTATCGTTAGAAAAAAATACTTACTATACAAGTTTTTCTAGTTTTATTAGGAGTATAATGACCTTTGTGATTTCTTCTATACAATTTCCAAACAGGATCCGTTCCATAAGTCTGTTTATAAGCTACAAAGTTTATATACAATTTTTGTTACGCTAACGAAACAAATGATTCTATATTTATAAATTTTAACAATAAATGTGTTAATAAAATAAAGAAAAAATCACACCGTCGCTTTGAAGATATTTAATACTAAGTTCAACAGGAATTTTTTGAGATCTGTCACTTCGATTATATATATCTAATTTCACATGTTCAATTGGCTCGGCAATTGGCTTTTCTCCGGCGGACTGCTTATTTAAATTTGTCTCCTGTACGCAAACTGAAGTTTGTGAAATATTTCGTAACGATACAACCTAAAAGAATTTATACGTAATGTAGAGATAAACCAAATTATACATATATACATTACCTTTTGTAATTCTATGCGTCTAACGTTTTTGAGTATTCGTAAACCGAATCGAAAAATTGACATTTTATATATATATATATGTATATTGCGTGTCGTTATAAACAAAATAAATTAAAACATCAATAAAATAAATATCTATCGATGGAAGCATAAATGTACCTCATAAATTAATGAGTTGTCTTCGATTTGACCAATGGTCCACGAGACAAAATGCGTTATTCACATTATGGTTAAGTGTACATATTTGTACATATTTGACGCATGCGCATTAAAGATTGAAACTCATTTTCGCGCGTAAAATACGTTTACCCATTAGCGATCGGATAATTTCTTATGCGATGTAGTTCATATCCGTACGGTAAATATTTAAGGAAAAATTTCACTTTACCAAATAAAATTATATATATTATTAATTACACATTAATCGAATTCGTGAAATAAATAATTATTATTCTTATGTCAAAAAATAAATCATCTTCTGTAATTATTCGAGTCTTAAAATATGTTATATAAGATTTTTGTACTTATAATTTACCGAGTATCGAGTATTAGACATTTCAAGGAAATCGTGTTTAAACCAAGAGAATCAATTAAAAAAATATTTTGAAAAATATTTTTATTCGAGGACTAATAATTAAATATACAGATTTTATTTTATTCGAGTTGAAATTTATTTTAAACGTATATCCGAGGTATAATTTTTATAATTTTTATAAGTAAATATAATATTAATATATTTAATATCCATTCGGATACATGCTCTTAACTAAAAATAATAAATGTTGTTCTATAGACATCGATAATTCTCAAGAAAACTATATTTTATAGTATTCTCTGTGTTATAATCCAACTGAAATGATATTTGGTTATAAAGGTGAAGTTTTTTTAAAATAAAAGTCTTATCGATACACTAAATATTTATCAAAATATCGGTATTTATAATTATGAAGAAACTATAATATTTTTTTTTGTTTGAACAAAAATTTTCAAAGGTTAAATATATATATATATATAATATTTTTTTAAGCAAATCATCGAAAGTTTATTGACTGGCTCGAGATGTTTAATTCTGTGCCGTTAGAGTTATTTATAGATTGTAGACGATATATATGCGATTCAGAAATACTATAATAGAAATACCGAGCTTATACCTCAAAGCTTATACCTTTAAACCAACTCATATTTTTAATAAATAAATGCACTTATTTATTAAATAAAAAGTAACGAAAATATGTAATGAAATTTTTATTGACAAAAAGTACGATAAAAACAGAAATATTATTATGATCGTTAGCTTCATCATTATTATTATAAATGATTATATTTTTAAAGATACATATATTATAAAAATTTCTTTATCCACCGCAATTTAAATATTTATTGTAACAATATAATTTATTTGTAATTTGTACGTATAAAATAAAATTTTAAAAATATTATAATATATATTAAATATATAACAATAGTATATCGCTTCATTATTAGAAATAACTTTGTAAAAAAGTATAATTTTATTATTTATATATCTTTCTTTATAAAAATAATTTTTTAACAATATTATATTTACGAATATTATATTTATGAATTATGAGTCTTGTGAAAGACTGACTGATAGTATACTTATACATTTCAAAACGTGACTGTAAATTTCATAATTTATGTAAAAATATTAATTAAAAAATGCAATAGCAATACTCGATTCAATTTTTCAAATTAAATTTTACTTATAAAAAATACGAAATTCGCATTAACCATTATTTAGCGTAGGTCGAGAAGTGCGTAGGAAAGTGAGAATTGTTATGAAGTATTATGAAATGATACATTCTACATAAAATTTTGTGACAAGTTATTCTACCGCGGTTAAGTAGCATAAGAAAAAATTATTTATCGTATTCGATACTCGATATTACTATTTTATTTGTTTTTATTTTAATAAGTTAGAAATCGTTAGTTTTTAATTTGCTCGAAGATTTTTAATTATTACGGAATGATTTTATAATTCTATTTTGTTAAATTTCGTTAAAATATTTTATAATAAAGCGTACAAATCTATTAAATTAAAAGTATTAGTATTTCGTATAAAATATAAAACAAAAACATTAGGTTTTTAATTTTATTAAGTTTTTTTAACAATAAAAATATACGAATTAAAAGTTTTTAATACCGGAACTATTATTATCTTTGCCATAATAATTATACAATTAATATAAAAATAAATTTTAAAAGCACATTAACCTTAAAAATTCAAATAAGTAAGGTAATAGACTAAAATATACTAAATTTGTTACAGTTTCTTAAACCGGAATTATTATAATTATAGTCTATCGATGATACCGTAAATAAAATGACAGAACGATCATCGTAATTCGTGGACGAAAAATATTTACTCGTTAAGGAATCTTAATTTTTTATCGTAATACTATTAAAATATTTTGCACGAGAACAAAAAATATATTTTTAAGATATTCTTGCAAGATTCAAGCAAATTTTTGTACTATTAGATTCGTACTCGTCAACGATTATTAACCCCAAAGATTCAACGCGATAAATACGCATTTACTCGGAAAGCTCACAAAAGAATAATAAAAAAAATGATCAAATATGAAGATTACGTTCGGTCCATGCTCTCATCCATCAACCAAAGATCCCATACCTTCGTTTATTAACGAGCAGGAAATTACCAACGCGTGGAGGGAAACGAACCGTCGATGATCGTCGAGGCTTCGGGAAGCTTTGGATAGATTGGAGGCTCGTTGGTCGCGAGAAAACGGGAGAAAAACGGGAGAAAAACGGGAGAAAAACGGGAGAAAAACGGGAGAAAAATGGGAGAAAAGCGCGAGAAAAGTCGAGGGATTCGAAATTGGCGGCGAGGTGACGCCCTCTTGGGATCTAGTCCAGGTTCGGGCGCGAGATGGCGCCAACCGCGGCGTCGGCCTCCGTAATCTCGGGCGCGGCGAGCACAAGCTGCACAAGCTGCACAAGCCACCCGCCGCGGATCGAGCGCCACAGGGACTAGGGATCTCGGACCAGTCGAACAATACGGACCGTGGAGATCAGGTCACGCGCGAACTCTTCGTGTCTCACACGGCCGTGGTCGTCGCGGTCGCCGTCGCCGCCGCCGTCGTCGTTGTCGTCGTCGTCGTCGTCGTCGTCGTCGTCGTCGTCGTCGTCGTCGTCGTCGTCGTCGTCGTCGCCGTCGTCGTCGTCGTCGCCGTCGTCGCCGTCGCCGTCGTCGTCGTCGCGGTCGTCGACGACTTTATCGACTCGCTCGACTCGCTCGACGCGGCTCTGGTCCCCCGTTGCTCTCGTTGGGGGACGAGCGGTAGAGGATTGATCGAGACTCGTGTGCCAAGGTGGTTATCGCGGTAGAACGTAATCGTCGTGTCATGCCCCTGGGCTGGTTCTGAGTGCGCGAGTGCACCGAGACACACGCACGCAGGCGCGTCGGACTCCATGCTGGGCTTCGGCCTCGCGACTCGCACCAGCACCAGTATCAGTACCAGTTGGTTACCGTCGTCGTCGTCGTCGTCGTCGTCATCGTGCTCCAAGTGCGGCTCCGGGCCCAGCCTCTGCAGCCCTGGCTATATGTGAAAGTGCCGCCGCGAGCAGTGCGGGCGCACTGGAGGTGGCGTACGAGCGGCAACCCGGGACGACCGACGGCAGCATTCCGACCTGGACGGAGGACAGCCGGTCCCTAGCAAACATGAGCTGGGGAACCGAGCTCTGGGTGAGTAACCGAAGTAACCGATTCAGGGGCGGGGCGACTCTGGGACCGAGACTCGGACCGAGACTCGAACCGACTGTCCGACTGTTTCGTACCCGCGTACCTGTGAGAACGTGGCGGTATTCCGCGAGAGGAGCGATGGATGCTCCTTTGGACTCGTTCGGTCCACGTTCGGTCCACGTTCGGTCCACGTTCGGTCCACGTTCGGTCCTTCCTCGGTCCTCCTTTGGTCCTCCTCCCTCCGCTGACACTCCCGAGCCTAGCCGGAGATTCGCTGGGAAAAGGATACGTCAGCGCGCGGGTATTTCTCTCTCCGGTTACCGAGTCGGTGCGCGTTCGTGTGCGCGAGTCGCGTCCGTGTGTCTGGATGTGTGCGAGCGAGTCGCGAGCGAATTTTTCACGCATGAGACGTTCGCGTGTACTACAACTCGCCTAGCGGAGACGGCGATCGACCGAGCGCTCGATTCGCCGGATCTCCTACTGGAATTCCGAGGTCGCGGGATCCCGGGTCGTCCGGAGGCCGACGCTGGTGGAGCGTGCGGGGGGAGGGTGCGTGGGAACCGAGCACCCGAGAACTCGGGCGAGGTTCCCGTCGGCGGGACGAGATCCTTGGAGACGAGCGGAACTCGCCGGCACCTACGAGGCACCTACGAGGCACCTACGAGGCACCGACCCTCGTCTCCTCGTCTCCTCGGTTACGTAAGACGCCCGGGAGATCGGTTTCGCCCAGACTCTGGGAGCCCTGGTGGAGCGGCGGAGCGAGGGACGAGGAAGAGAGAAACGCAAAAGCCGCGTCCGCGGAATCTCCGAAAAACCAGTTCGCGAATCCGGCGCACGCGCTCTTCTCCTACGTCCGAGTTCTTTTTTGCCTTTTCCGCCGCGAGCGAGCGCCGACTTAACCCTCCCCCCCCCTCCTCTCCCTCCTCGTCCTCCTCCCGCGCCCGGACAACCTTTCCTCGCTCTCCCTTTTCTTCCTTCCTTCTTCTTTTACGAGCGGCGACTTCTTCTTGGCGCGCGTTCGAGTGCCGTGCGAGATTTCAAAAGGTCGCAGGCGTCGTCTCGACCGCCCCTCCGCCGGGGGCTGATCCATCCGAGACGAGCCTTTTGTTTTCCAGGGCGGCGGTCTCGAGTTCGTCTGCGTTTCGTCTCCGTTTCGTCTCCGTTTCGTCTCCGTCTTTTCTCCATCTTTTCTCCATCTTTTCTCCATCTTTTCTCGCCTCCTTCCTTCCTTCCTTCCTTCCTTCCTTCCTTCCTTCCTTCCTCTCCTTCTTCCCAGCTCGATTCACCCGCGCTGCGTTTTTTACAACGCGCGCGTAAACAAACCAGGAGCGACAGAGACGAGCAAAGTCGAGGATGCGGAAACAGTTGGACGAAACTTTTTTGCTTTCACCAACGAATTCGTTTGAATTTCGAACCGTTGCGAGTCGCTCGTACGCCGTTAACGAATCTTTTCCACGAGTCAGTTCCACGTAAATAATCTCCCGATCTCGCAACGCGCGTTACCCAATAATCGGAGATTTTTAATTTCGCCTCGAATATATCGTATCCGCTCGGTTTTCCAGTAACGGAGGTGAAGCATCGAACAGGTGGTTTTAGGGAAGAGTCGAAATCTCGATTATATTCTCCTCCGCACGAACTGGAACGTATCGCCGACTGCGGATGGCGTTGCCAAGTCCAACTTTTTTTAATCAAGTTGAAGTAAAAAAAAAAAAAAAACAAAAATTGGTCGTTTTAATTAAATGCGCGTGTTTAGTTATTAATCGAACCGGCGGAAGATTGGTTAAAACATCCGCATCGATTTATCGATTTATCGATTTATTATTTTATTATTTAGTCGTTTTATCATCGTTTTATCGTTTAATCGTTTTATCGTTTTATCCGCGAATCTTTGAAGCGTGTCTATTGGAGTTAGGCACGAATTTACGAATTTACGAATTTACGAATTTACGAATTTCTTAATATATCGGCCGGCTCCGAAATATTTTATCGGAGATATTTGAAACGAAGGCGACTGGCGACTCGCGACGGGGAAAAGCAAATTTTTGACCTTTATCGTCGGAAGGCCAGGAAAAATTATTTCTCGTATTACGTTTCAAAATATTTTTATCGCACCGAACGCCCGAGGCGTGTGCGTCCAACGAAATCCGTCGAATACAAATTTATCGAAAAGTTATCGTTGCTTTGCGCGTCGACTCTTAAAAAATAAAGAAAGAGAGAAAAATAATACGATTCTCGATACGAGTTCTCGAACGAGCGATAATGTCCGAGAAATGACTCGTAAGTCAAACATCCCGCACCTGTTAAAAGCCGGGGACCGCTTTTAACGCGAAACGGAGGAAAAGTTTGTTTGCCATCGCGGCTCCGTGCAATTATCGTCCCTCGAACGCGCGAATCCGGAGCCAGACGACCGCTCCTTTGTTTAACGTTGCCGATCTATTCTCGGTGCGTCTTCGTCGAGGCGGGCGACGCGAGCGGCTGGTGCAAATAGAAGGAAGGAGGGAAAACGTAGAAACCCGTGCAGACGACGACCGAACCTGGTGCACTCGGCTTACCTGGAATCCCGAGTACCTACGAGCTTTTTTTCTTTATTTTTGTTTGTTTTCGTTTTCGCTAATCGCACCGCCGACGATTTTCCTCGAGGGTCTGTGGCGCTTTCGTAATCGTCGACTCGAGTTCGATTTTATCTTCCCCCGAAGTCGGAATCACGCGTATATACCTCGAGAGACGCGACGTTGGCTCACTCGGACTCTGTCGTCGTCGTCGTTGTCGTCTCTGTACTTTTTATTTATTTTCCGTTTCTAGGTCTCATCGGCGTTTCCGGATTCCTATTTTTCGACCTTTCGCTCTTCGTTGGCTCGAAAATTCGGACACGCTTTAGAATTCTCTTTCGTTCGAATTCGGAATATCCGATATCAGGGAAAAAAAAATCCGACGCTGTACGATTTTTATCGATGACTCAACCTTTTATTTCCACGATCGATGCTTCGAGTAAAATTTATCCGGGCCGATATTAAAACTATAAATCTCGTACGCTTTACGAATCGCGATCGCTTACGGTATTCGTAACGATTCGGACGAAATCGGTACGCGCGAATTTCGGACTGGAAGTATCGGCTGTAAGAAAAAATAGTACACCGACGGGGAAAAGCAAAATTTTCGTTAATAATAATTAGATTTCGGAGTCGGATCACGAGTTTGCAGGAATTTTACAAGAGCTATCGCGTAGCAAGTTATACTGTGAATGTCGTATATACATATATATATATATATATATATATATATATATATATTTATAATGGTCGGTCGAGGAACTGCGGAGCTCGTGTACGCGGGAAATTTAAATTCATAATGCATACCGCCTCAGTGTACCAATGTTCTCTATAAATAATTCATTTGCACATACCGGTCCGTTGTTTTTATCTACAGTTCTTTATAGACTCGATCCGATCTCACCTTTACACAAGCCTCGATGTAAGACTATTTTTTTTTCGTACGTTTTCTCATTCTCACGCGTCGTCGGATCGAAATAACGAAATATTTGGACGCATCGACGCACCGACGCACCGACGATCTCGTTCGATCGATAAGAGTAGATCGAAGAGTCTCGCCGTTACCGTTGATCAGCCCCGTTAATTTCGAAGGGGACGCCGAACTTTGCTCGGGTTTTCGTTTGATCGCGAGCCGCGAAAAATGAATCTACCATTTTGATATCTCGATACGCGGCTCCTCGGACGAACGAACTGGAAACGAAACGGGGGAGGACCGTCGCAATTTTTCCGCTCGGTTTCGACCGGACAGGGGAGAATCGTGATTCGCGCGATTAATGCACAAGTAAATGCTGCGCTCGCGTTCGGATGTTGTGCGCGTGCGCGCGACTCCGTCGGTCCACGGGACCCACACACTCAGCTTCGAAAAATCCAAGCCAAAACAACCGGATTGCCTTACTTCTTTTTCGTCGTGTAACCGGCGACGGGTGCATTTTTCCTTGCATCTCCCGCGTCGCTTCGCGTTTCAAGGTAACCCAGACGCGCACCTCAACCTCTTATCGCGCGTCTCTGTAAAAATAAATTGGACGGGGAGAGTCGACGCGGTTCGTTGATCGTTGCATTTGTATTGGCTGCAATCGTTCGATGCTCTTATCTATTGGGCTCTTACTATTGGGCTCCTTTCTTTCTCGCAACGACGATTTTTGCTTTCTCCCTAAATTTCGCGAGTCTCGCTACGATTTTGCGAAGGGAATTTTTTTTTAGGTGGTTTGTTCGAAAGTCGTAGCAGGACGTCGAAGTCGAGGGGAACTTTCGGTATCAAATGAAATTTAAATCTCCGCTTCGGTGGGGAAGGATGATATTACGTTTTTTTTTTGTCTTCAAAGTTTACTCTATTTTTATTGGAAATATTTCGAGTATGCTCGCAATGTATCCCGATTTACGGGATAGTTTAGATTTTAGAATAGGTTCTTAATTAAAAATATGTAATACATTCCGTAGTTGTTTATCAAAAAATTTTTAACGTCGACGCAATTTTTTTATTACATAATATTTTTATTGAAAATTTTATTGGAAACGCGAAAGAAATTTATTCGAACTCGAACCGTGCAGTGATTTCTATCGTAAAATCTTTTTCTGCCGATCGTTCGAGTAATTAGGAAGTAACCACTTTAGTCGAATTGTTCTTTTTTCGTTTCGTAAATTAAAAATACATTTTTATAACTAAGTTACTCGAATAAATAATCAATGATGCGTGTAACCATTCGAATCGTTGGATGAAATCCTTACGTAAATAAAATCGATGGTTCACGAATCTAACGCCATTTTATAAAATGTTTATCGGTTAAATATAAAAATTAGTAAAAAATATATCCGAAGTATATATATGTATACGTTTTTGATTGATTATATTTGTAATTCGATAACGAGCAACGATTAAAATATTGCATCGAGAGACGGTAATTCAACACTTCCGCAAAGAAAATCCGATAAAAAGAAGATCCCGCACGGAAATGATGGTATCGAGTAAGATTGTCGTAATATAGGCTTGCAAAAGACAAAACAGCTCGGATGAAAAAAGAGAAGATCTCGTAAAGCATCCGTGCTTTCTTCCTCGAACTCCCGGTTAACTTTCTCTCGAGACAGTCTATCTATCCGAACGCGTGAAGGAGCGAGAGAGAGAGAGAGAGAGAGAGAGAGAGAGAGGGAGAGGGAGGGAGAGGGAGAGACACACACACACACACACGCGCGCGTACTCACGGTTGCATCGCAAGAGAAGCTCGACGTACGAAAAAACACTCGTGGTTGGTTCGATCCCAGCCTCCGCTCGTCTCGAGTGCGGTTCGATTAGATTTCGATAGCCTCGAGGTTTACCGAAAAGTGGCAGGTGGAGGCGCTTCTTCAACGGCAAGCACGAGCTTCCGCCGTCGTGGCCTTCTCTCTCCTCTCCATCTCTCACGGACCGTATTCCGTTACATTCCTCGGTTGGCGGCTTTACACTCGTTAAAATTGTCGTGCGACTGGACTTGAGATGTACACCGGCACTCCTTCGTAAAAGGCCTAGCAACGAACGGAAAAACCGTTTGATTTATTAATTTGTCATAGGTGTGTGTAAGCGCGTCCGCTATCGCTCGATCCTTCTTCTCTTTCGCGCGTACTCTTTCGCTATCTCGAATAACGGACGATCCTTGCTCTCCGTTCCACTCTTCGAGGACAGTCTTCGAGGACAGTCTTCGAGGACAATCTTCGAGGACAATCTTCGAGGACAATCTTCGAGGACAGTCGATGATAATAATAATTCGAATTCGGAGGGAAAAAGTGTAGCGACGAATTTTGGCGACCGGTTTATGTATGCCGAATCGCAACGGTTAATAGCTTTCCTCGTTTCGTTTCATAGAGAAAAGAGTGTAAAAGAAAGAACGAGGTCAATGTCGCGTCCGATTCGCCCGTCTATCTCAAAGTCGTTAGTTTTTTCGGCGCGATCTCGCGGTTTCGGATATTATGTCGAAGCTCGTAACGCTTGCTTTAACGGGAAATTATTAGATGATGAAACGAGCGTTGCTTCAACGATAATTATGACTTATTGTATTTTGCGCGATCGTAACTTTGCATCGACTCGTTAGAATATAATAATCGTATAATTACTTACGCGTTCCGATCCTTTGCGCAATACCGGAAATTCCACGTTAAATTAAATAAATATAAGAATAACACCTTTTAATAATTTAATCGACGTACTTGTCGCGGACAATAATAATCGGATGATTTCTCGCGCGAAAATCAAACGCGAATTTATAAATCGAATCCGTACGATTAGTGGTAGAAACTAGTTTTTAAAGCCTCTCGGCGTCCTTTCAAATAAATTCCAGGATGTACAAACGCTCGGCTAATCCGAACTAATTACACGCTAAATATATACGTTTCCACGTTGGGAAACTACGGGAACATCAAAGTGAACCGATATCCGTGCGTAAAGTGCCAACGTAACGGCACAAACTTCACCTTATGAATTATTATTAAAAATAGATCACCAAAATGCATATCGGTTATCGGAGAAAATAATAGCCAAGCGTTCGAGTCAAGTTCTTAACCGGTGATATCGCGTGCCCGAACGCGCGAATACAGCGATCGAGTCGATCGAGTCGATCGGCTTGGATAAAGCCGACGTGCTTTCGTGTCCGAGGCGATGGATCTATAGAAATAGTAAACACGCGCGTGCGTACACGTGTACGTGGACGCATGCATAATGTATAATGTGCAGGGACGGACACAGGTAAGTCCGTAAGGTAAGTCGCGGTGCTCTCGACAGGAAACCGTCCGTATACGCGGCTCTGGAAGTGTTCCACGAGGTCACGACACCATAAACGGAAAATTCGCTCGCAAATCGGAGATATCCGGAGATATCCGGAGATATCCGGAGATAAAGCGTCGACTTTTTTTTCGTCTCCCAAGACCTTCCGCGCCAAATTTAACCGTGTTTAGGCATATTTTGATTGTGGCCGAGATGGAAGAAAGTTTCCCGTTGCGTTTTTTCCCACCGTTTCCTAAGAGGAAGAATTTTTTTAACGACGCTCTTTAGCCTTTACGTACACAATTCGTAGCCTCTTTCCTAAATATATCTGTAACTATTCGGCAATCCCAATTTGTTCGTCATCGAATCACGCGTATTTATCATTTCGTACTTTTGAAGTAGGCTCTACTATCAAAAATTTTTAGTTACGCGTAGGAAAGATCGAATTACAAGAAAAAAATCTCTATCGCAATTTGTTTAGTAACAAGTAACCCAGTTCGTGGATGCCTTAATAAATCTCCTAAGAAACCATTACATCGATATAGTTGTAAGATCTTTAACCATCCACGATAAATTCCTGTTATAAATATTTTTCGTAAAAATATTAATCGCTTCCATATACCAAGAGACGATTTCTTCCGTAGGCTAACGCATTTGACCGAGAAGCCATTCTTTAAGAAAGATCTACGGATATCGATAGTCTCAGTCAACATCAAAAACGCACGTACGCCGATGCCGTAGTAACGGATCGCATACGACCATAATATATAACATGTACTCAACTAAAAGCAACGAGACTCGAACGCTTACAACCAACGAAATCGGTTATTTTATTGTACAATTTTGACACGAGGAAAAGCCGTGTATTTCTATCTGTTGCAAACCATCGCAAAGAATATTAAATATATCCGAATGCAGCTAACGTCCGTTAATAACTCGATGTTGTTGTCTATATTAGGTTGTAATTTACAGGTTAAATAAGTTCTCAATTTTTTAACCGAGTTACGTTTAAAAATGAGCGGATACTCTTACTCGATTTATTAGTAACGTTAATTGCTTCGAAGTATCGATATATTTTACGCGATGTTTAACTTTTGTGATGTTTGCGACTTAGAAAATAAATAAAGAATAAGTCTTTCGGCGTATACGTGTCGAGAAAATATGTTGCGGTAAAATGTATTTTTAATCGATTCATTCGTCGTATATAAATACATTTTATTACAAAGTTTTCGTTTCTTTTTTATTAAATTGAAAAATTTAAGCAAAGTGTGGTGTAATTATTATTAACCAAAACCTACGTATATTTACGCTTGTATCTTATGCGTTGGGCTTTAGACAATTTTAAGACAAGATAATTCAAATATAATTATTTTTCGTGACTTATGAACTTTTCGAGGATACACGCTTGTATATTTTACATAAATATTCCATAAGTAAATTTATTTATACGTTAACGATAAAGCTTCTTTTTAATTTTAATGAATATTCGTGACTAATTGACAATAGAGACTTTAAAGATATTTTTTTATAAGGTGCTCCGAACTATGAATAATGCATGTAATTAATAAGTAAATTTTTAGGTTTAATTTTTTTTAAGTTTTTAAGAATAATCTCGAGTTATTTTTATAGGGATTGATCTTTTAAATTTGTCATATAATTTACGATACGCGTAACTCGGCAAATTTGTCTAAAACCGGATAACCATAAATAAGTCCACGATTAAATTAAAAAATTAAATACTGAATTCGAAAGATACTAATGCGTCGAACGTTTGTGAGTCATAGCGATTTTTTGCTATAAAGCTCTACTAATCAATTAACGATTAGATTAAATTTTTACGTGATGTCTAAGCCTAAATGTATATAAAGTATACACGTCAGGCATAGACAATTGATAATAACATAGCAAAAATCAGCACTTGCTCCGCTTATCACGTAAACTCGGGATTTGTTAGTCATCCTGTACACTTTAAACGATACTTTACAATAGTTTACTATCGATTAGTGATCGAATCTTTCTTATCTCTCGAATAATGTTGTATATAGTTTTATAATATCCCCTAACGATCCTCGAGAATCGCCGGTGAGTCGCTTTCGCTTTCTCATTGCTGCCAACCGTATACAATCTAACATACGTACTGAAAAAGTAAATTACAGTGGTGCCGAAGATACCGATAATTTACCACCGAACGTAGGAAAACGATTCTTTTATCATTAACATGGTTTTATCGTGAAAGTCTTGTAAACTTGGGTAATGTAAAGATTTAGAAAATGCGTTACCGATGTGACTTAAAATATTTATCACTAATATGTATTATCGTATCTATTTTGTCTTGTACTTATACAACATACTATTTATAAAATAATCTCACGTTACATCTACATATTTTTCTATACAGAAGTATTGTAACATATGAAATTAAAAATAAAATGGATACTTTGGTCTTACGATATGTAAGAAATACGGTAATTTTAAGTGGAATTATTTTTGCTTCGAAACGATACATTTCATAACAATTATATTGATATTTATATATTGTCATTAATTACATGCCATTAAAATTATAAACGACTCTTTATCTTTATCTGAAATTTTTTATTTAAATTTAAATTTATAATATTAGTGTACAAACATTCTGACAATATTATCAAAAAGATTATTTTTCATAAGTATAAATAAATTGAAATATTATATCGGCATATGTATAATCAAGAATACCAAGTTATTCCATCGTTAAGTTATTAAGCGTTACTTTTACGATCCTATTTATCGATTTATAAATATTTTTTATCGTATACGGAAAATATTTTAATAACTTTCGGAGCAATATTAAAATAGTTTAAATTTAATTTACGGCTTAGCATAGAAAATAATTTTTGATAAATTTAGCTTTCAACGATCAACGTACATATAATATACTATAATATACCTTCGTTGAAAAGGTTTAAATAAAAAATTGTATAGGTCAAACGAAATATCGCCTAAACGAATTTTTTAAATAGGAATTTATATTTTTCTCTCCGTATATTCAGATTTCTCTCTGTATAAGCGGTTATTCATTCTCGAACAAGAAATATAAAAGTTTTGTTCCAGCGTAATTAGAGTCTTTTATTCAAAATTGAATGTACGCCGTTGAAATAAAAAAGAAGTTACGAATACGAACGGACAATGAAAAACGAGGATTCCTTAAGAAAAATCTTAACGTTTGACCGATAGGTAGAAGCCAAATTAGGACTGGACTCAAATATAAAAGTTCCGAAAGATATGCTTTTGTTATCGCATCATATTTCTTAATTATTAAGATTCACCGCGTCAACGTTTAAAAGCTAGTATTTAACGAGCACAATAACTTTTTTAATATATTTCATTGAAAAGCAAAGAATCTCGCGGTAAGCGAGATTCTCGGCTGGCAAAAATGAAATATAGCCTAATCGATGAATGCACGACGAAGCATTCGACCATATTGAAATAAAGAGTTTCATCGATCCATTTTATATTCCTTGGCGAGCGCTTCGACTCTTCTTTAAACTTCTTTATTGCCATTGAAAATCCTTCGCTCGATTTCAAAAGCATTTTCAAGATCGGTGCTCGTAGAATATTCGGTTTTAACTCTAGTCTCTTTAGTTCAGGACTGGAAACGGCCGAGATCGAATTCTTGTGAAAGATGAAAAAGGAAGGAAGAAGAAAGAACAGAGAAGAAAATCCCTCGTTTTCCGATAAAACAAATCCTCGTAGTGGACGGTTCGATATCGATCTTCGAAGCATCCATTCACCGACGCAATCCATTCGCTACGAGCGAACTCGTAACTTTCTTAAAAGCGTTCAAAGACGGTTGGTCCCCGAATTCCGTCCGTCGAGGGCTAAGAAGGGCCAAGGACCTTGGGTACCTGAAATTCCTCCGCGTCGCGGATAGCCTCTCGCGGATAGGACTCTCGCGGAAAACGCGACACGGTGATGCACTCGGTTGTGATACGCTTTCGTGGGCAGCGACTCCACGTCACCGTTGTTGCTGCAACCACCAGAGCCATCATCAATATCGAGTTATTTAAAAGTCAGTCGTTAGCGCAGTCGTCGATGCGCGGGTGCGAATTTCCTTGCGAGGGCGGTGAGATCGCGCGGGAGTCGATGGATCCCTGTCGGATGCACCAAGGACAGTTACAATGGCCGATGACTCGCCTCTTCAATTTTATTCGGATCGACGAGGGGAACCTCTTTTCGTTGGCGTGCCGCTGTTTTATGGGTTCAGATATCGAGTGCTCCGTCGTTACGGTAACGCAGCTTTTAGCTTTCCTTCTATTTAGAATTTAGAAAAGGTGGACGAATAGCCGAAACTTGGAAGGACCTAACCCGAGGAGACCCGAGGAGAGAACCCGAGGAGAGAACCCGAGGAGAGAACCCGAGGAGACTAGGGAAGGGACTACTCGAGATCTATGGATAGAACCAAAGCCGGCTCGGCGGACGATTACCGATTGGTCGGTAACGCTTTACGGAAACTGACAAGGTTGGATCGTAAACCTTTATCGTCTCGATCTCGTGCTCGCATTCCCGCCACGTTGAATTCGCAACTTGCCGTATCGAAGAAAAATCAAGGCGCGAACGATGCCGAAATCGTTGCAACGTTTTTTTCAAAATGAAAAAATTCGAGCTATCGGCTAAACGCGATGAGTAACGACGTTATTTATGTTCCAATGCAATCCGTTTCCATTCCAAGCGTTCGATGCTTCCGGTGCGCACGCGTGCTTCGTTCGAAAATATCGATAAGGAAAATTACCTATATTTGTATAAAACCTATATACGTCGTTGGTTTATATAAAGCTGCCGAGTTGGTAGCACGAGAAGGAAATTTAGCGATAAGGACGTTATCGCGTATCTCGGGATCCGGAAAAAAACAGGACGCGTCGATCTAATTAATTTTCGATTGTTGAAACAAGGAGGAAAACACGGCCGCGTAGTTTTAGCTGTTTTAGCTGCATCGTAGCCCAGGCGAGAGAGAGAGAGAGAGAAGGAGAACCAAGAGCTCGGGTTTCGGGGTTTCCGAGTTGCTTTCGGTCCCGGCCTAGTCTCCGAGTCCCCGAGTCCCCGAGTCCCCGAGTCATCTGACGTGTCTACGCGTAGCGCATTCGTGAATCACCGCGCTTTCGCCAATTGTCGTGAATGGAATCGCGCTAATTCGCTCTTTTACTCTCTCTCTTTCTCTCTCTCTCTCTGTCAGCGCCTTCCAAGCGGCCCTTTTTACATCGCTCGGCACCTCGAAACACGGTCCATTATTCAATTACAGCAGCCGGGCGGCGACGAAGCTCGAGTCTCTCGATTCGATCTTGCGTGCGATGAGAGTATTTTCCTTTGGTTGTTTTACGCGTTCGTTCGGATTGTGGCGACCCTTTTGTAGCGGGCTTTTGTAGCGTTGACGCGGGCGATCGATGCGTTCGAGCCTAGGGGTTGTAAACTCGAATAGAGTACGTAAAGCTTTTTCTGGAATCGTCTCAACGGGTAGCGTAACGGTAACCAAACAACCGATCGAGCCTTACATTTTTATACCGAGATGGATTTATATCCGGAATCAATGCGGAATATCTTTATCCGAAATTCGATAAGAGACGGTAAAAATAAAATCGTAATCTCGAGACGAAGATCGTAAGATTGTTCTTCTTTGTTGTAACTTATTTCTTCGATTCTTTCAGAATAAATCGACGAGAATTACGTGCGATTCTTTCGAGTGGTAAACCAATTGGTTCGTCGTCAACGTTAATATCTTATTAAATGTAACGAGATTCGATGGTAACTATGTACGAGTTGGAAAGAGTCGATAAGAATTAAAGAACGTATTTTTTTGTTAACGTCATTATTATTTAGGAAGAAAAAATAAACTTATCGATCGATTGTAAATTAAAAATAAATTTTCTGGATTCGAATTTCGTATTTCGTATTCGCATTGTATTATTTGAAATGTCGTTGATGACAATATGACTCACCGTTTCATGAGTCAAAATGTAGTATTTTATCACTCGCGATATCTACCTGTATAAGGCCATCGATTCTAACGTTCATCTCGAGTGTTTGGTAATTTTAAGGACCCGGTCGCGACGTAGAATTGTTTTTGGTATTTACGTCGTTGAAAAGCCCACGAAAACTCTCCAAACTAATTTCGTAATCCTCGACTCCGTTCCCAAAGATGTCAAATATGACTGCATATCGAATCTTGTATCATAAGAGTCTGAAGTGACTTACTTGAAAGTCACAATTGATGACTATGCAGCAAATGTGATGAACAGCCATGTGAAATATCTTCATTCATAGTTTTTTAAAATACGATGTAGACGAAAAATACGTTATAAAAGAGAAACGTATTTTTATTAGTGACACATCATGTTTAGATTTTATGTTTGACTACGTTGTTTTTTCGGTTCTCGGTTCGTGATGTATTTGTTATAGTAACAAAAAAATTTTTTCATCGATTCGTCATGTTTATTTTTCATTGCAAATTCGATTATTCTCCATCGACGTTACAACCAAAAATAAAATTTACTTTCGAGTAAACAAAAGCGAATAAAAGTCGTAAAAAAATAATAATAATAATAATAATAATAATAATAATAATAATAATAATAATAAATTTAAGAATGGTAAAAATACGGCATTATTTTGATAAAAATAAAAAATTGAAATTTCTTTGGTCGATAAAAAAAATATAAACTGGATATTTAGTAAATCAATCGGTACGCTAAAGTTTTTACTACATTAATTATAATTAATAAAATTACGATCTTCTAATTATCTCATTTTAGTGCAGCAAATTTAATTTTATTGTAAAAAAAACTAGTCTCAACGAAAGTAAACGGTAAAATTGATCGATGTACTCGAGATATTTAATAGTCGAATACAAATTTAATAAACGATGTTACGTGCCGATACGTTAAGAATAAAAACTACAATTCATTAGACGCGAGTTACCTTGATAATTAAATTATAAATAAGGCAAATAAAAAGCATTGGATAATATTCGGTTTCATCAAACTATCATTTTATTTCCACGGCATTGTATTTCAACATTTCTAATCGTCGTTAACGTATAATAATCGTCCATAAGAGAAACAATCCTCTTCGCGATCTTGCATTATAGCGTTAGAAAAAATATTGTAAACCTCATCCAACGATATTCTCGCACATAAAGTATTAGTAAAAGTAACGCCTTCACGGTATAAAGAGTAGGCTCAAAGTTTTTACACGATGTTCGCGCGCCTTCACTTATCAACTCCACATCCTCCGAGCCGATACCAACACCACGATACCACTCGTAACTCCCTCCCTAATTGCTTTATTTCTTCGCTTTTATTTTTGTCGCTGGAGAAAAAATTCCTCCCTGGTTATCTCTTCCGCTACCTAACATTCATCTCCTTATTCACGAACGTATCTATCGAGAGCAGAAAACGTAAACAATGAAAGAAAAAAAAAAAAGAATAACAACGATTGCCCATCCAGATTGATAAACAGGGAACCGTGAAATTCGTTTACACTCGCTCGATTTAAGTGGTGTGAGTCACACTTCGGTATCGATTACTAATTTTTGTTACGTATAATATTTTCGTTTGGTAACATATTTATAATATCGGACCGCGATTTTTCAAAGCTTTTTAAGATATAATATTGTTATCGTAATCAAAATGAAACAGCGATAACGCGTTACCATTCTACCAATGCTTGTAAATATAATAATATATTATAATACGTTCGTGATCGCGTTCGACGGCTGATGCAAATTCCACGTTTAATTTAACCAATCAATTTAACAGCTGCATCGTCTTATTGAATTACATTCATCATCGTTCGATAGCGCAAATCCAAATCAATGAGTAAACTAGATAATCGCTAGCATCCATTTTTTCATCGTTCGTATATTTTTCTGTTTGTATTATTATACTGTTGTTGAACACGCGAGTAAAATGACGGAAAGATAGCGAGAGTGGAAGGGGACGAGAACACGGGCTATATTTACAAAAAGAACGGGTGAATCACGCGATTCCTATATAAATGTGACGGAGGGTCGTTGATCGTCAAGGGAACATTAATAATAGTGACGAAAAAAACTCCGCCGCTTATTCAAACTTCATATGCAAACTTACTTTTCGCGCACGTTGAGCATTTCGCGCATTTCGTTATCAGTGCTGCGCACACTTTGCGATTTATCTTCATTTTTTTTACGAGAAAGTGAATATTAACGGCTAGAGTCAATCGATTAAGTTTTTGCTGCAAATTAGGCATGTTTTAACAAAAACGTAAGACAAAATTAAATTCGTCAAAATTATATACTTTCTTGGAAGTTAATGCCAGGCTTGTTAGTATTTCGGATAATTATGGACGACTTCCTATAAGGCTGATAATGAAAACGATACGTGCGTCATGGAAATATTCTGTTGCGCGAAGAGAAATTTTCTCTCACATTCTGCACGCGGAAATGTGTTCTAGATAATAATTAAAGTACTGTTTTTCAGTTTAACAATAATTTGGTTCTAATTGTCATCGCCATTTTAAATATTAATTTCAAATTTTTTTAATTAAATATATATATATATATATATATGTATGTGTATATCTATATATTTTTTAATCGAGATTCGAAATTTATCGGAATTAAAAGTCATTTTTTAAGTCATTTTGGTTTTACAAATTGAAGCAATCTTTAAAAAAAATTTTTAGCTAAAGTAAAACACCATCTCATTTTGAAACGAAGCTTTACTTTGATAAATCGACGTTCACCAAAGTTTATTTCGACGAGAAATTTGTTACATTCGCTGTTTATTGTAAAAATATTAAAATGTTATCGCTTCGTACAGTCTTGGGGTGGAATTTCTATTTAACGTGTACATGTACTGTTTATTGTGTACGAGCTTCGTGAAACTCTTAAGGAACAATGACTATTCTCTCTAATTTTTGCATGTGAACGTCATAAGAAAAAGCCAATGTCCCTTTTACAATATGAAAGTTTCGAGGGAAATTTCATAAAGATTGTTGAAATTCATCGATGAGATTATAACTCATGCCTGAGAAAATGTATCATTAGAAATCATATTCATTAAAACTATGCTTTGGATAATTAAAACCGAATAAAAAGTACTCGAGCAAAGCTTTACGAATAGGTTAAGTAATCGCGAATCGTAACGGCAACTTTTTTCACGGCAACGGTAACACCTGATTTTCATATTTAAACCGAAATGTTGGTTGCTTTCGTTACACGCGAATATAATAATGCTCTCGGGAGTCGAGATATTTCGTATAAATAGTACCGAACGGTTCGTTCGTACGAAACAAAAAAATGATGTTTTCATCGGATGGTCTTATGGGACCCGGAGAAAACCTTGTTCACAAAAGACAGTAAAAAACTTTCGCTTTTTCTATTATTTTCGTAAACAGCTACTTCTTATCTATGGCCAGGGAAAAGTTCTCTCTTTTTTTTTTTGTCCTAAGTGGGTGCACCGGTGGTGCATTACGAGCGTAATTTAAGCTCTCGGAACGTTGCTTCTGTAACGGCCATGTCACTGTCCTCGTTAATCCGTTCGGTGGAGGAAGAGGTGAAGGAGAAGGGGAGAAAGAAAAAGAATCAGCACGGAATGGATGAGGATACGTACGTACAGGAGAGTCGGACGAGCTTCTTCTCCTTCTTCTTCTCCTTCTTCTACTCCTTCTTCTTCTTCTTCTTCTCCTTCTTCTTCTTCTTCTCCTTCTTCTTCTGCTTCTTCTCCTTCTTCCTCTTCACACCCACAAGACGTATCTCGTCTTTGTTAAGAAAGTTCCGCGCTCGCTTCGTGTACTCGTTCGTGTTCTTCAAGTTTCGTAGCGTCTCCTCGCGCTTTCGAGTCTTTCGTTTTTATTCAATGTAAGTTCGTGCATTATTCTTCCGGACGGATAGCGCCTGATGTAACGTTCAAATTATAGCAGGAAAGAAAATAATTTGAGAATTGGTACGTTAAGTGGAATGTGATGTAATGTAGGTCAAGTATGCCTTATCAAACTTAAAATAGTTGACGCGATGTTTTACTCGGATGGCTTCTTTTTATCGTTTTTCTTATCTTACCTAATACCTTTTTACAAGTTTTATGCGTGCATTAAATATTATTCATACTTAGGATCGACGGGTTTTTTGTCAAAGGCGATCAATGTAGGAAGTTGCGAGTGAAAATAACGTATACATGGTAAGAAGCTATTTTAATTATTTAACTTTAAAACCTCGTTGCATATGAAATTAGCGTCGTAATTCACGATAAGATTGGAGTTAAATACCCGTTAGATATTCACTTACAAAATATCAACATTTTAACAATGTTGCACGCGGATACATTGTAATAAATTTGCGTACGGTCGTATATCAAGGAGAATAGAAAATCGCTCGTAAAGAATGATTCGAGTAAGCCAAAGAAAGTTTCGATGGCTGGAATAATCCCCGGTACCTCTCGAATGTCGTTGCATCAAAAGTTACCTTTCGCTGTCCAAGTTCCGCGATAGCGACGACGAGTGGCGGATTTTAAAGCGTTCGGAAGACCGAAAAAAAAAAGACGCGATTGAAGAAAAAAAAAGGCTCAGTGGCAACGAGAGAAGCTTGAGTTTCCGTCTTTTCGTCGAACGGACGCGTACGAGATGAAAGACGAGGACGAGACACCGGTTGCTTCGATGTTTCGAGTGGGGGTCCGTTGCTCGTTCCTTTAATCTCTCGTTGTTCGCGGGATCGAGTATTAAACGAACTTCCTCCTCTCGTTTGGGGCGCACTCGAGCGCGGCAGATTTCAGGGGGCACGTTTCGATTGGTACACGCGAAATTGGGTGAGGGCAGCCGAACGCGTCGTTGCTTTTCGCTGCACTTGGCTCCGGTCGTTCGCGATAAGTGCACCGCATGACTAATCGGGTGCGCTAATAACTACGGATTTCCTGCCGCTTCTCCTCCTTCCTCTTAGCCCGAGGTGAGCGATGCCGCTTTCCTTTTGACGGCATCGTCCAAAATGTCCCGGTGACGCTGGCGGATCGCCTGAAATAATTTCCTAGCGTTGCATTTTGTTTGTCGAGAGAGAGCGAGAGAGCGAGAAAGCGAGAGAGAGAGATAATAACGAGGAAATTTAGGTACGTGGAACGACAAACGCCGTGAGACCATTTTCTAGTTTTTAAACGACCAAACGACCGTAAGACCAACGAAATTTCCGCTCGAGTCTCGATTTTGTTCTCCTCGTCGACGCTTCCTCGTTAATTGTACCGCAGAGAAACATTATTCCGACCGAGAGAGCCAAGATAACCAAACTTTCGCGACCTCTAATAACAACTCTCGTTTTTTCGACCGAAAATCTTTATTTTCCTCGAGTGCGCGTTTGTACTCTCGTTGTATCGCCTACTTCAAAATACACCGCGATTCGCTACGATAATTATAAATAAACTCTTCCGAGATACGAAAAAATGTATACATATTTGTTGCGTATGCTTTACGCGCATCGTAAAGACGTAACGCTTTATTTATATGTTAATACCTCGATTGAGTATTCAAGACTGAAAATACTATTTGTAAAGAGATTCTTGTAACCAAATGTTGTAAGAGGTTGTTGAAGAATATTCAGTTACACCGAAGAAAATAAATTTCTAGGGATCCTCGAGTCTCTACCATCGCAAAGATACGACTCGTACAGTACAAACTTGTAAATTCTCGCTTACCGCGGGAGAATTTTTTTTTTTTCTTTAAGTAATTTTAATAATAACTCAAGCTCTGAAAAAACATCTCGTATAAAATTTTTTATAATCCTGTGCAAGCATGCGATCAATTTATATATATATATATATCGAGTACAAGAGGTTTTGAGGAAACGACTTACGGAACACTGCAAAGTAAAAAATAGATACGTTGAGTATTAGAATGAACGCGAGTAATAAATTTTAACGCTTTATTGCTTCGTTTCAATTTTATCGGCTTACGCTCGGGGATGATCGTATCGCCGTTTTATTTCTTTAGGAAAATCATAATTAATTAGAAGACGGATCATTTTTACGGCACATTTATAAATTGCTTTTCAACAAAAGTATCATTTCCTTCGCAGATTTATCCGCGATAAATTAACGCGTAACTCGAAACGAGGATCGCACTCGGTTATCACCGTTAAAGCAAGCCGTAGAAAAGAGGCCGAATAAACTCGTGCATACCTTGCGACCAATAGGAACGGACGAAAACAACGAGGAAGGTTGAAAAAATCTATAACAATTAGAATGTTAATCGGACGGAGATTAGCATTCGTCCGATTCTCCGGTAAATGTACGAATGAACCCGATCGAATCGATAGCGGTAAAGAAGAAGTTATTTACGGTACGCGTACATCGAAACGCAGTTTAAAGTAGCGACCGATAGAGAAGATCCGCAGCATCAGCAGAACAGCATCAACGGAACAGCATCAACAGCGTTTTGCCTCGGCGCTCGGAAGAATCATCCCGAATTATTCCTCACGGCGTCGAATGGAGGACGAGGTGCGGAAGTGAATCGAGGCAAAGAAATGCGCTCGTTTCGATGTTTCTTTATGTTCTCCTGTTCTCCTTTGCGATCTCTTCTTTCCGATCCCTCCTTTGCGACGGGCCTCGACCTCCTGACCGCGACGCACTTGCCTTTCGCGAACCTACAAAGCGATCGCTCTGCATCGAGCGGTTACTCTGAATTATTCGCGCGGTTATAATAAACTCCTTTTTCGGAATGTCCTCGTCGTCTCCGTCGTCTCCGTCGTCTCCGTTGTCCTCCTCGTCCTCGTCGACGCTTCTCTTTCTAGGCCTCGATGCGCCGAGAAACGCTTCGCTACTCCAACTAGTTCATTCTCCGTTCTATTCCGTGGAACTTGGTTTGTAAAGTAATCGCACCTTTCGTACTTTCATAATTCACCTTGAGTTTTCTCACGAGAAACGTAAATTCCAGACGCGAAAAGACCAAATCATCGCTTCATTTTCGAACGTCGTCGTCGTTCGCCGAGCTTCAACTTTTATTTCGTTCAATATCCGAAATTTTGTTATTCAACTATTGGAAATTTCGCGAGGTCGACGAATCATTCGAATATTTTTAACATCAGAATTTGCAAAATTCCCAAAACTCATCGTTTCGCATCTCCTCTTGAATTCTCCTCTTGAATTCTCCTCCGAACGAGCTCCAAAATGCAAGGTTCGATCGTAAATTCGAAAATGACGCGTTATTACGTTCGATCAATTATACTTGGTTTGCACATTGAAATTAATGTGAGTTGCAGTCACGCTCCAACGAAACTCTCGTTACCGAGACAACAATTCATTACCCGATCTTCCATCCTCGTCCCGTCGCTTCATCCCGTCGCTTCATCCCGTCACTCCATCCCGTCACTCCATGCCGTCACTCCATGCCGTCACTCCGTGCCGTCACGCTCGTTCGTAAATGCGTCGAGTGTACTCGCGATTCCAGTCAATTATATCTCGCGTACGCTCCGCTAATATACATCGAAACAAGATTTTTAAAACCATTCGATTCGATGGTAATTTGTTTATTTACGCTCGAGAAGAGAGTCGTACAAGTTTGCACCAAGGGTCGTGCTTTCCATCGTATGTGTGAAAATACCGGAGTGGCGAATCGATACGTAGGTAGGTAGGGGTGCAGGGAAAGAGAGAGAGAGGGAGAGACGTGTAGAGCTCGAGGGTGAATAGAAGAGAGAGAGAGAGAGAGAGAGAGAGAGAGAGAGAGAGAGAGAGAGAGAGGTTGGTACGCCCCTATCGCATGACTCATGTCGTTCCTGCGCACACAGCGTTTAGGTGAGGTTACGTCTTTTTATCTTTTTAATATTGCATGTATTAAAAATTCTTCCCCGCGTACATCGGAAAGACTTCCATCTTGTCGCGCCATCATGTCCATATGTCTTATAAAAACTCGGTTCGACGCGGTCAACGCGCCAACATTTTCTCTACGTACGATAACTCAACGGTCACCTTCTTCTCGTCCAACTCCGTGCGATACAAAAGTGTCGGTGCATTGTTATTTGCTCGTCCGTTGTCGCAGATTTCACGAGGAATTTCGCTGTTGCCAAGTTGCCATCCTCTTCCCCGCGTTCGCTACCCTCTCTATTTTATCGTTCCATCCAGCCTTACCTACGTATGCATTGCCATTTCGATACGCCGCGTCGCATCCGTGCGATACTCGTGATACTCGCGATCTTACTCGACTCGAAGAACGAGAACACGCCTTTCGATCTCCAGCTCCGATCGGCGATATTAATTTTCTCGAGAAACGAAAGCTTTTCGAGCTTTTTCGTATAGCTCGTCGAAAGCCATCGTATTTTCGGCTATCTTCCATTTTCCATTTCGGCATCGATGCGAAGTTATACGGTCTGCTCTCCGCCTCGCGAACGGTACAAATTTTTCAGCGGGAGAGCTTTTGTGTTCGAATATTCAATTTCGCCAAAGCAATTACGATTTCGCTTTGTCGTCCGCTCCTATTGTATTTCTCCTCACGGCCACGTGAAATCTTTACGACGTTATTCGCTCGTTTGCTGCGTTAAACCTTCCAAATTTTATTTAAACAATGGAAATTCAAATTGTGGGTCGTCGCTGAGTCTATTTCGTTCTTACTCGTCTTCCCTAGTTCGTTGGCTAGCTCCCCCCCTCTTCCCACTTTGCCCCCTTTACGATTTACGATGCAACTTTCGTACCGTGAAACTTTCCCCGAACTCCAACTACGTTGACGCGCGCTTCTCCTCTTTTCTTTCCTATTCCTCCTATTCCTTGCCTTCCTTGCGTTCTCGAGGGAATTTCGTAACGAGTGCGTAAAATACTCGAGCAAGGGAAAAAAAAATGAAGCTGGGTGGACGAAATGGACGGAATCGATAACCGGTAACCTTGCACTCGACCTACGCCCGCGTCTTAACATCATCTTGGGTCGGTCGAGATCCGAGCACATCGAGTACATCGAGTACATCGAGTACATCGAGAGCGAGTACCGCTCGAGGTTTCGAGACGAACGATAACGTATCTATCGTTCGCGAGGATGATTAATTTTTAATGCGCCTCGCAAACCGAACGATGCGCTGATGCTGCAACGTTTCGAGAGTTCAACGCTTTTCCCTTTTAAGAATCGATAGCGACTCCTCGGTTAATTAGTGCGTTCGTTGGTCGTGACTCAGCTTAATGGACTCTCTTTCGATCTCGTTCTTTATTAACCTTACGGGTACATTTTTTACATACGTATTTTTCCAATTTCATTTTCTAGCCGAATGATAATTCTCGAACGCGTGTTTCGAGTGGAAAAAAAAATTTCGAGTTAAAGCATTATTTTGCGTGTCTGAATCATCCGGTCGTTTTCGCGCGATCGATAAAAAAAAAAATGTAAGCAGCGGGAACGAATGGGTCGGTCGAAAGGTAAAGGCAACATCTGAAACCGATCGCGGACGTCGAAGAAAGTTGGAACGAGTGCAACAACGTTTTGGCGCGCTGTCGAAGAAAAAAGAACGGAAGTCGGAATGGGATAAATATCGTCGGGTGGCGGAATCTCACCTAGTTTCGAAGATAAGGCGTTCTCGCCTCGGGACCGAGTTACCGGGGGTTCCGAGGAAGCGCGTAACCGGCTGCCATTGATTTCCAGCGCGCGCCAGGTGATCTCGTACCTGACTGTCTGCTTGTCCGCATTGTTACAGAGCGCTAGCGAGCTCAGCTCAGCTCAGTACAGACAGACACTTTTTTCCTCCGTTTTCCCATACCGCGCTCTTCCTCGCTCCCCTCGCTCCCCCCCGTAGCTCCACTCTTCGGCCCCGTCTTTTTTCTTCTTCCGCTTTGCGCTCGTTCCCTCCTTCTCTGCGTACCATTCGCTCTTTTTGCCTCGTCGTCTCTCTAGTAACGACGACAGCTACGACCTGACCCATTGTGACTCTTCTTTGGGCGTGAGAGAGTCGGGTGGGGACTCGGAGAGAAATAGGTTTTTCTTCTCTCTCTCCCTCTCTCTCTCTCTCTCTCTCGTTCCCTGGCTTTGCAGTGAGTCAGCGTCCGGATCTTGTGCGCCCACACGCGCGGGGCTTTCCACGTATTGACCTGCGCGCACGTGAACCTCCACCCGGAAAAGCTCCTAGTTTTCGTCTCTCTGATCTCCCTGGAGAGACGGAATAAAAGGGAGGTTGACAATCTGCGAGTTTACGTAGGGAAAAAATGCTTATTTATTCTCTAAAGCTACATTTTTTACTTCCTACGAATTGCCCTAAGATAGTATTGACCCAAAATTTTTTTTAACGCGATGCACGTTTTCGCGATGAAACATCGAGTTAACATCGGTAATTGTATCGAATCAAAAGAATAATTCGCCCAATTTTTTCGATTTGAGATTTTATGCGTAATTAAATACAAGACGTTTGTTGATTAATTAATTGATTCGTTAGCTTCGTATGCATCGGGTATCTGTAATATAATAAGAATGATTTATAAAAAAATTCTATAGAAATAAATATAAAAAACAATTAAAAATTCATTCCGATATTCCATTGAAAAATTTTAATTAATTTCCACAAAGAGCAATTTTTAGTGACATAAAAATTTATATTTCCTTTAAACTATGTATCTAATCTTCCTCTGTCTCTCCGTCTCTTTCTCACTCGCTCAGCAATGTATTGTGAACTAGTTTGCCTCTACATTGTTCTCACTAGTTGAGTATACGAGAATTAAGAATGATTTAAAAAGATGAACACAAAATAATTGTTTGCGTAAGAAATAATTTCAAATTAATATCGTGCATATTTAGTATATTTGCATTCTTAAATCACTTGGAAAATTATTGCTTCTATAAGTAAAAGTTGAGCTACGTTTTTTTTTTTAAATTTAATTAGATTGTTTTTTCGTTTTTAAAAATACGCGTAATCGGTAATTATATAAAAGATCTATAGTAAACATCGATTCGTATATATATATTTGCTAATCGCCATTAAATGTTGATATTTTTTTACTCGGTACGATATAATATACGGAACGTTCATAAATATAATTAAAAAATGAAGGATAAATTAAAAATCTTTATGAAATAACTTCGAATCGATAAACTAAGATCATGAAAAAATCTGAATCGAACGTTTTACAAGTATTAAATGAATCATTTTTTAATAAAAACTTTATTATCGCGATAAACTGTAATACACTATTGGTATGGATAACTAATCTACTTTGGAGAATTTATAAGAACATTACGTAACCTACCGATTCGATCAAATATTAATAAGTGTTTCTAATTAAACGAAATAATTTCATTAATGTATAATATAAAATGACTGCTTTTCCTAGTACAACAATTCCTAGTATAATAATTACATAAAGTTTGAAGAAATACATCAAATGTACCTTTTAGAATTTCCGAAAGAAAATTTATTTATTCTTTTTATACTCGATAAAATAAAATAGAATGATTTAATGACTAATACGATTCTCTACAATCGGCTCTTGAGTTTCGATAACTAAAATGTTTTAATCGTTCGAGTCTAATTTTATCGCTAATTAATAAATCTAAATACGATTTAAATATAATTTACTATCTCATAATAACCCATTTAAATTATAATAGAGAAATTGTTTTTTATTAGTAAATATATTTTTCATTTTAAAAAGAAATAAATTATTTATAAATAGCTTTTGTCCACTGAGTTTGAAAAAATAAAAATGTTTTATTGGGTAAAAAAATTAGTAAATACGGTATTTCCTTGAGCTACAAATTGTACAATTAAATTGCTGTGTATATAGAATCAGTTTCAACTCTCAACATTGAAGAGTCAATGTATAAAATTTATAATGAAAGAACAAGACGGTTATCTTTACATTGAATGTACGGAAAGTCGAATTATATCGTTGGCAATATCTATTGTGATAAAATGATTCTTAAATAGGAAAAAAGGAATACGTCGAGCATAAATTAAGCATTTGCCAGAATGAGTTTTGGACTCGTAGAATGAAGAAAGACCAAGAGAAAGTTTATAGTAATAACAACAGTGTGCCAGTTGCTCGTGAAACGACGTTAAAGCTATTCTATCGGCAAATCTCTCTTTTCAGCATTTTTTTTTCTTTATCGTTGATTTGTTTATTATGCGCATGTTTATTAATTAAACGAAATCTCCGGATTAAAAAGGAAACCATCGTTCTATTTCGACAAAGAACGAAAGAACGATTTACGTATTCTAAATATCCCGAATCTTTAACAATTGTCCAATTTATATCGACAATCGGCTACTTGTTTAATTCATTTAACAGAATCATTCGAGATAATTTAATATAATATTCGTGTACTATACGTAACATCGAATGACCACGCACAAAGTAAAATATACTTTAATTAAACGAAACAAAAACTAGGCGTATAAACGAACAAAGGGACGCGTATATTACTCCGTTAATTACTCTCGCAATAAAATTTTAAAACTTTCCTTTTATTGAAAACTGCGTCTTGATAAGTTGTACATTGGATACAACTGTCGGATTATTAAGATCTACAATCTATCTTACAAGTATTTTGTCTTTGATTCGGATCGTTTAGCGTTTATATCAAACAATTTCAGTTTTGTAATAAATAGTTCTATCAGAGTTCTCGTAACGACTCGCGTTACTTTAGTAATACGCGATAAATCATAAATTTCTAAGCCATTGAAATTCTTCTTTATTCGACTCATCTTATATAATTTATCGAAACGAAGAAAGAAAAAAAAAGAAAAAAAAAATTCATCGCGGAATACGTTTCGAAAAGCCTCCGGATCATCGTCAGACCTCGAAATATCTTGCAACTCGGATGAGCGGAGAACGAAGGACAATAATATAACTATAGATAAAGAGATACATCCAAGTGACTCAATTCCTATATTCGCTTTAAGCCGTGGCAAGCGACGCGTTATCTTGAAATCATTTTTCGTCGAAGCTTCGGACTCGCTCGACAGGTCAGTTTATTGCAATAATGAATCACTCGTTCGCTTACGACGACTGCGATGCGCGTATTAACTTGGTCGCGATCGTCATCCGAATCGTCGCGTCTCGTCAGCAGTTGCGCTTCGAGTTTACGTTTTCATTTCTTTTCGAATATTTTACCGAGTTTAGCGTGAAACGTGCAAGGGAAAAGTATTTAAATGTGGAATAAAGTGGAATTTTCGAGGGGTGACGAATGGACGTGTTAACGAGAGACAAAGAGAGAGAGGGAGAGAGAGAGGGAGAGAGAGAGAGAAAATAGGGGAATCGGTGATTGCAATTATCAACTGGTAACAACCCTCCCATACCAGCGCAATCCACAAAATTCAATGTACATAATGAGCTAGGAATAAATTGACGAAAGACGCAGTAATGGCAATATGCAAAAATATAGAGTCATGGACGGTACTCTATTATTCGTTCGGTTTATTTTCTTTATTTCTCCCTTTCCTCTTTCCTCTTTCCTCTTTCCTTCGTTCTTGCAATTTGATCCTTCTGTTCTTTCCTTTTGTTTCTTGTCTCTTTTTCTTACGTACTTTTTACTCGAACAATTTACAAAATTTAATGTAACATCGTGTGTACTATAAATATCAACCAGCGCGTTAAATAAGCCCTAATTGTAAGAACATGTTTGTCTTCTTAACTTTTAAACGACTGCTCAGAAATGAATCCTCAATTCCACATTTCATTTTAAAATAACGTACGAAGGAAAACTTGATATTATAATTAGAACATTTGATAGTGCAAAATATATAAATAAATTTTTTTTTCGTTTAAGCGCCGTCTGTTTAATTTAACGAATTCGAGTAGGATTAAGATTATATTAAAGCCGCGTACGTAATTACATATTCTTTGGTTAATCAATGTTTTTCTAAAATTAATATTATGGTAATCTTCGATTGATATAAGACTGCGTTAATAAATGTATTTAAATCGAGTAAAAAAAATCAATATTATACGTAATCCGTTTAATCTTTGAAAAAATTATTTGTGCTCTAAAATAAAAAATTGGATAATTAAATTTGCTTTATTGATTCTTTTATAGAGAACTTTAATATCCGTTATATAATTTTACGCGGTAAAAGTAGATATACGTTACTTATTACGAAGAAGAAGAAAATTATAGAAAAAATAAATATGATTAAAAGTTTATGCGTTATAACGTTTTTCGTGTATATTTCGGAACATAATTATTTAAACGTATAAATTCGTTCTAGTTCGAATGAAAATTTACTCCTCTGGAACGATAATTTTACTATACGTTGTAGCGATAATACTAGCAGAAAAACTTTCGAGAGCGATGAGTTCATGCAATTATTAAAGAAATTGATAAATGATCGTGACAGTGAAATTTTACCACACACCATTGTTTAATCGGCTAAATATTTTACGCGAATGTGTAAATTTGCAAAAACCAGCTTGAAAGCTTTAAATCGGAATGATCCAAATATTGATTTAATTATTCGAAAACGGCAATGTGACTCAGACAGACAATATTATTCGAATACGCGCAGCTGACTTGCAGATTTACATCGCGCACCTTTCCTTATCGCATCGAAATGACATTTTACACTTAATCAATGGCTTCTTTTAATACCGATCGCTCAAAATGTTATATAATAACGATAAATTGCATTATACATTTAATATCGAGAATTATTATTAAAAATCATTGTTAAAAATCATTGTTAAAAATCATTGTTAAAAATCATTGTTAAAAATCATCCGAAATTTTCTCGCTGTGTAACCAATCGATAAGATATTTATATATAATCGCGAAATAACGGTCCAATATTTAACGATTAACAATGCGTTAACAACCGTTAATTATTAATTACGCGTCGTCTTTTCAATACTATTGTTTTTAAGAATGTACGTAAGCTTACCTTTTTAAGTTTCATATACTCGATTGTTTTTTATTTGCGCCATTTGTTTCGAGGCAGTTGAACCGTAAGTTTTTTGCAAAAGTTGTCATTTTTTGTAGTATAGAGTTTCATCTTTTCCATGCAAACGCAATTTGATACACCCAAAGTTTAATGCGCGAATACTCAAAAAAAAAAAGTCTTCTATCTACAACTAAATACCCGATCCGATCGCGTCGTACTTTTAAAAGTTTTTCCTACATTTATAAATCTTGAATAAAGTTAATAGCGAATGTAAATATAAATGTAATAAAATTAAGACAGAGTAATCAATGTAAGATACGTTTGCACACAATTAGCGTAAACATGCTCTACAGTTTCGAATTTACTACCCTTTCGCGATAATCATTACCGATACGTTTTTGTTTCGGGTACAGGTTTCCCGCAACCTGTAGTTTATTTTTCTCTCGCCGTAAAAATCCCTTTTCTCGGCGTTGAAGTACAGGTTCGAAATAGATATATATATAGATATATATATATATATATATATATTATTCGTCTTCTTCCACGCTTTATATTTTCGCTCCATTTATCGCCTCTCCCCCCTCCCCCGTTAATGAATGCCCTCTTTCTTTTTCCGCGATCCGTTGCCACATTCCTCCATTTTCTATCTCCGTTGGCGGCCCTCGTTCGATCGGCAACTTCTCTCACCGATATTTATATACCGCGGTTTAGCTTTCACACACGTACGTAATCCCCTCTATCGCTCCTACGAGTATTGGTGCACCGAGGTTCTCGGCGCTGCAGCTCGATTTGTCCTCTCGTCGCCAGCGCGCACAAAGCCAGTATAGTAAAAGTTAAGAGACACTCGTCCTTGAACGATAACGTCCAACATTCCGACGCACCGCCTATAGAGCCACTATAGAGCCACTATAGAGCCACTATAGAGCCACTATAGAACCACGAGAGTGGCTTTATAACGAAATGCAGCCGACGAGGATCGCGCGAGTGTCGAACGTGAGAACGTCCGCGGATAGGGGAATCGACACCATCGACACCATCGACACCATCGACACCGCGCTTCTCTATTTGCACCTTGATTTAAAATTGGGTAACTCCGGGTATCGCCTCGACCATCTCTTCGAGATTTAAACCAGGCTCCGAGCTTATAATCGAGCCGATCGGAAGAATGGAATCCGTTCGCGGGTACCAACTTACTCAAGACTTACTCAAGACTTACTCAAGGAGAAACCAAACGATAAATTAACGTATTAGTCATCTTCGAGAAAATACTTAATAAAATAATTAACGATCCTTGCTGCCTTTTCGTTCGCCGATCGTATCCCGGCCTTTTAGCTTTAAAATATCTGTAAGAAGAGATTCTTTTATCGCGAAATACTTTATCGATTTGATAAAATCTGATAATGTATTGGTCGATACGATGCTCCGTTTTTGCGATAACGTTTTTTTTCCTCCTTCGATTTATCCGAGCGCTTCGGCATAAGCTTATCAGTTTGTATACGCGTCTCGGGAAGTGCTTAGAGACATTATCTTACATTAAATTGTTATTGCGGAGCTCGAGTTTCCGTCGGTACAGATACAAATAAAAACTTTTATAAGAACACAAAGCGAATCGAAGGAGCGCGGCATCGATCATTAACCAATAAGGTGCATTGTAAACAAGAAATCATTAGTTTTCTATTTACCTTGAGCGCTCGCACTTTCGTTCCTCGGTATTATTCGTTGCTTAATGTAATTATATATAATGCGACGAGTGTACGCGCGCATTTCGTGCGTTTCGCGTAATCGCGACAGACGCGATAAAACGTTGCGTTACTAGCAAAATTGACCAGACTCTGGTTGCGCGGTGACTTTAACGTCGTTTCTTAGCCTACGGATTGTACGAGGATATGGATACAACGAAATAATTAGAATAATGTTTAACCATGTTAAAAATAATGTTAAAAATATTCGCGATCGTACGACTCTAACTAGCTATTCTCGTGTCCGAGAGATCGGGATAGAAATAAGTACGGCATTGAATTAAACTAATCACGACTGTGTTACGAGTTTTACGCTCGTTCCGAGTAGAGAATGAAACGAACGCGGATCGGGAAAAAGCCTCGGAAAAAGCCTCGGAAAAAGGTGCGTTGATTAACCGCGCATGGAAAACACGGGAAACACGGGAAACACGGAAAGCTCGAATCGGTCGCGTAACAGCGTCTCGCGAACTTCACCTATCGCATTGGTAAATCGATCAAATTCGTCTGGCAGTCGTTTAATTTGTCTGTACACGGGCGATGAATGTCACATGTCAGAGGAGATAAAACCAATGGTCCGTCCACTTTCTCGTCCGTCGGTGTTGCGTCAATGCAACGTCGAGCTCATTGCGCCCAGGTAGTTTCACTTTTCGACCGCGCTACTAAATAAGCGGAATCTTTTCCCGTAACAACGCTTACGAAACCAACGCGTGTGCATTGTCGTGTAGGTGTGGACCATATTGGAGTGTCTCGGTTGGCCTTACACGGTTCCTTTCTGACCAATAATCGCTGATATACCGTATTACGCGGATATTAGTGTCTTGCGGTCGAATCTTTTCAGGAGGCGCACTTTTTCGAGCATTTACGTTCTACTTCTTTCTCTCTGTCTCTCACTCTCTCTGTCTCTGTAATAATTTACATAGGTAACCTTATCGGTCGAGTGATCGAAGCTGGAGGTTTAATTCGCCCGGATTTCTACGATGGATCAAAAAATGCTAATAATATTCGAATCGTGAAAATTTAGAATCTAAATTGGGATCGTTCGAGAAAATAGCAATAAAAATTTTGAAGAGAACAATTATTGAAATTTGTATCGTTTACTTTTTCTTAGATTTAGAATTTTTTTCAAAATTAAAATCTAAAGTATCCTTATTTTCACTTATTACATTTTAATCGTCGAGTACCAAAAATTCATATCTCGATCGCTTTTAGCGATCGAATAAAATCATGAAATAATTTTTCAAAAAAGATCTTTTTAGTATATGAATTTGTTTATTATAAATATTAACTATTAACGTATTAGTTTGATATTAGGACAAACTTGATATAATCAATTTGTGTATCTACCGTAGAAAAGTGAATTACATCGTAGTTTCATTCGTATTACTCGCGTAAATGTGGATAGAATTGAAATAAATTTCAAAATCTGAAAATTCCATAAAAGATAAAAACAATGTAATTGGTAACGTAACTTTAAAAAACTGCGATTCGTAAATATATTTAAAAATTTTCTAATATGTATAACTACTTCTGGGAAAGTAGTAAAAGATACCGAATAGAAAAGAACAGCAAAAACTAAACAACCAGAAATAAAATTGTAGAATCAAAATTTGTAATATTAATGGTTAATTTTCTGAAAATCAAAACATATACTATCCAGTTTCTTTATGATATTTGTCCATTATCACCATATATATACATCGAGTATGTAGTTACTTTCATTATTGCCTTTTACTTTCAACTGGTTGAACGGAATGTAATTCTTCATTTACCGAGGCAACCACGTGAACTTGCATTGGAAGTTTTTATTTAGATTCGTTTAATCTACGGTACTATTCATGATATATGACTGAGCTACTGCAAGTATTTTTCACTTCTTACATGTTTCATCGTATACGTGCTTTATCGGTCTCGACTATGTCTAGACGCGCATTTAAAGCAGCAGCGTCTAAATAAATGTCAAGCTTTCAGTTCGTACCACTGGTGACTGATATTTCATACCAATAACTAAATCGTTACATTTTTTTATGGTCATTCTAGTATGTATTAAATGCATAAAATAAATAAAAAATTATTGATTATTATATATCTACGCTTACGATGTTGTATACGGTGTTTTATAAAATTGTAATCATTTATAATCTCATTCTTAACAAAACAAAATTTTCGTGTCATACGTATCTCATTGATCGCACGAAGATGTAAATATTTAATTAGTTTATCACTAATTTTGTAAAAAAATCTTTTATACGTTATCTGTTGGTATCGATAAAGCATAAAAAAGTAGAGTTATTATACCGTGTGATATAGAATTATTGATTTTATAAATATATAAAAATTTAGTTTACAGTTGGATAAAAATTTTGTATAAAAATTCGTTTTTGAGTATTTTAATGTTTTATTTTGGTACGCGATATCTTTATACGTTTGTTTAAAACTTGGTGTATATTGTTATTATTACTATCTAATTGTATACCATAATATAAATAAAATTAAAAACGACAAACAACGAAGTAATTTTTAATAATATCTATTGATTTTGGTCCAACGAACGAAGCATTATTTTACAAAATTTTGATTGAAAATACAATTTTATTTTTAACGATAATTATGATATTCCTAAGTGAAAATATGAATATAACTTCTCGATAAAATTTAATGAATACTCTGTCGGAATATTATGAGTTAGAAAGTGCTTAATCTTAAAAATATACGAATATTTCGTCATACCTCTTCGTAGCTAATGAAACGTTGTTATTTATTGAGATATATAATAATAATAATAATAATAATAATAATTTTTACAACAATTCGCATTACTGCGTATTAATTAATATTTTACGCGTGAGTAATAAAACAGATTATTCGAACATCGAGAAATGGAATTATTCGGATAATATTAAATTAATTTTATTTGTCACCCGTAACAACGATATAAACACGGTAAAGTATGACTTCTAAACAGATATATAATAGATTCCGATAAGGTATCTATCGCCTAGGTACGAAGCTCGTTACTCCATAGCTATATAGATAATTTTGAAATCTTTAATATAATAAATCATAAGAAAATAAATCATATTGTAAAGCAAACGAGGGATATTTATTATTGGATTCCTCCAAAAGACCGCGAACGAAATTAATTTATTTAAAATTTTGCAAACGTTAAACACGTTTTTGTTAATTTTACTTACTTTCGTAAACTCGCGTTAGTCATACAAATTTATCCACTTGCGCAAACGGAACCAAGTTTGATTTTAATTTAATTTACTTTCAAGGTGGAAAATCTCTGCAAACGTATTTCATTCATTTTCATAATTGTACCGCGTCGTAAAAATGTAAGTTGAAAAAAAAAAAAAACTGCAGAAACTTTTGTTTATGCACTAGATAATTACGCTCCGAGTAAACAAAATCTCGCATTTAAAAAAAAGCTGCTGTTGTTCGAATGTTAAGGTTACATATTAAAGCGTTGAACGCTGTGCTAAGTTTACGAACGCCTCCCAACATTCTCGCATTTATTACAATGAAGGCTTTCTCTCTCTCCCCCTCCCTCTCTCTCTTTCTCTCGAAAGGCAATCGTCGACAATGCAATATTTTCTGCGCCGTTCCGCACGTTTAGGGCGATACACGCGTAACGAAACAAGCTGCATAAGCTCTCGGCCAGCGTATACCATTCGTGTATTACTTCATTCGTAATAATCGCACTTACACTATCGAGTATTCTTGGTTCCGTCTCTCTCTCTCTCTCTCTCTCTCTCTCTCTTTTCCCTCCGCCCCCTCTCCCTACCCTCACCGCCACTTCCTCTCTCTTTCTCACGGGAAATACGTACTGCACTTTCTTTGAATTTTTCTACACCTTTTTTTACGTATTCTTTTTCTTTTGCTTCTTTTTTTTCTTCTTTTTTGCTTCTTTTTTTTTTTAGAACGGATCACGTTTCGAAACTATCCGAGAACTTAGAATGATACACGCAAGCGAAACTCAGGATTCATTTTATTATTCGTTGTATTGTTTTTTACGCTGGAGTATGAAAAAATATTGTAACCATTTTGTTAAACCATCGATCTTTTTGAATTACTTTAGTCTGTTAAAGATTAGTCGATGAACTGCGTTAAAGGGCGTAAATTAACTCTCGATAAATCACGTTTTGTACGTTATTGAAAAACTTGGAATAGTATAATAATCGAAAGATTACTTCGATTGTTTGTAAATTAAATGAAATATCATATTTCACGGTATAGACTTTAAAAAAAAAAGAAAAAAAAAAGAATCGTATAGTTTAAAACAAACGTTTCATAATTTGAACTTAATACGACATCGTTGGAAATTTCGACGAGGCTTCTTATTTTAGTTTATCGATAACGTATAAAGTTTTAAAGACGAAACCTTTTTGCTGCACCAGCGACTCAATACTCGTTAATAAATGAGCCAAAGACGGAATTAGTACCCGATATTACATTAATAATAATAATAATAATAATAATAATAATAATATCATATTTTAAGTTGACCTATTATTCGAAAAAGTCGAAACGTAGTTTTTAAATATTTTAGAGCTTCGGAAAAAAGAGATCGCATTCTCGCGAACATCGAATCGTAGTTATTTACGCTAAACAGGTGCTAAATATAAGTATAAAGTTTTTACGAACCTTAAAACTAATAAAAATTCGAGACGGCGAATATAAATTACGTTGGATCGATCGAGTGGGAATTTAATTAACGAGAGAGTCGGCGAGAATATCGTTTATGAATTATAAATTTTTAAGATCGAGGCTCGTTCGCGAGGCGATGGAAATAGAAAAATTAACGTTGCATATCCCGACTAAATGGAAGTAATCGCTCGTAAAGGGAAAACTAGGATTTCTCCCTTTGCGCAACGAAGACGCTGCACGGACGAGCCGAGGATACCAGGAGAGGAGAGTACTTTCGAGACTTTCAGCATGTAGGTTATCTCGTTTGATTCGTCAAGGCATTTACGAGTAAGTCGTACAGTAAGTCGTACAGTAAGTCGTACAGTAAGTCGTACAGACGCGTGGAGCCGGACTCGGGGATTACGCACCAATGGTTCCATATCGGGAGCGATCCGGTTATAGAAGATCGAGACTCGAAACCTCCGCGGTCGGGTTAAGGACGCCATTCGAGGACGGTAACGATTCATTCTTTCTCTCGTCTCTCTCGCCTCGCTGCTGCTTACTTACTTCTATTTTCAGGCACCTCCAAAGCTAAATATTTAGGACGAGCGGATTTTCTTTTTTCCCCATCGGGCGCCAGGCGCACACGACCAAGATCGATGCCCATCGGGGAATTCTATTTTAGTAATTATTGGCGATCTTGGGTGGGGTCGCGATACGATACGCTTACGGTGCAAACAATACTTTTTCTGCCTCGATAATTTATCGGCCGAAGACGAACAACACCCGAACACCCGAACACCCGAACACCCAAACCGCGTATCGCTCGCAGCTGTAGATTGTGGTAACGCGTAGTTCCGTCGAGTGCGAATAATTTTACGAGTCTCGCTTTTATTAATACTGGGTTAGAGCGAGGTCATTTTCGCTTCGCCCTTACTTTCGAAAAGCGTAAGCACGTTTATTTATTTAGCGTCGGTCTTTCCGCGAGGAAAAATACCGAACTCGAGTCGTCGTTTGGCTTGGCTTTGACGATAAAAACGCAGGATCCAAGGTTTTTTTGGCAGGTTTTACGCGTTACCTCCAACGAAATTCGTCTACCGTATCCGAAGATCGCGATGTAACGGCGCCGCTCGAAACAGCAATCGAGTTTTGCGCAATCTCCGCGATGGATGTACTTCTTTCGACACGAATACTCCTCGCGGTTCGAGGCTAGCTTTTTTTATTCAATCGTAAACGCGAGGTTCTGCATTTATCCGCATTTATCCGCATTTCTCCGCTTTTCTGCGCTTCTTCGAATTTGGTGTCGCTCGAAAATTAAGTGCGTTAAAATACCCGATTAACCAAATTTTCTTCGAATCCTTACGTCTTGGATTTTTATTCGCTTCCGCGATTTTACGATTCTTTTCAAAATTTGAAAAGTCGAGCATCGCTTCGACCGTGCGATCCGTTTTTTTTCAATCCCTCGTTGAAGTATTACTAGTTACAAACTAATTATATCGAGATTTAGCTCGATACAAACTTAATAAGCGAACGATGAATCCAACTTCTCACTATAATTGGATAATCTCGTCGTTAACGATGTCTCGTAAAAGCGGCGAGGCAAAAAAGTGAAACGAATACTTGAAAATCGATAGAAAAATATATAAAGCTAAAAATATATAAAAGAGAGAAAAAAGGAAAACCGAGCCAAACTACTCGCTAACAAAGACGTTCTCCTTTCTGTTACAGGACCAGTTTGAAAATCTGTCCCTCCACACGCAAAAGGGGATAGATTTTCTAGAGAAGTACGGTCACTTCATTCGAGACCGCTGCACAATCGAGGAGGATTACGCGTCCAAGCTCAGGTAAGTGTCGGTCGTTTTGCATAGGAACTCGCTGGACCGAACATCGCCCGGGGCATCGGACCGCGAGGACTCCCCTCGAAGTCGGGAAAGCGCGAATAGCTTTGGCAGTCGTCGACTGGAGTTTCGGTAGTCGGTTCCTTCCTTCCACGCAAATGGAGCTCCGAGTCGAGCTCCGAGTCGAGCTCCGAGTCGAGCTCCGAGTCGAGCTCCAAGCGAAACTGTTCTTCGCTTTTCCCCTCCATGTCGCAACATTCGATCGAATGTCTTGAATATATCGATCGAGTCCACAAATTTTTTCATTTTTTATCAACCAGCTTAGCCGATCCGGACTTTCGGTCTCGCGTTATAAATATGCAAGCGACGCCGTAACTCAAAAGCTTGTATAACGATTTATACAGACCGTGAAATGAACCAACTTTCTACGTAATATCGTTCAACCGGTTGCATTTTCCTTTCGAAATTATTTTAAAGCTGCGGTGGCTTAAAGTTAAAATTTATATTTTTTAACGCACTGCAACGAACGCGAAACTATTTCTTTCGATTCCGTTGCAAATTTTGACTTTCTAAATGGTCGTCGAAATCTACCTGCACAGATATTTTATCGTCGCGGTGTATTATTTTGAACAAAAAAACTTTTCACGATGCAGCGATATTATACCTTTTATGCAGTTTAGGTGTGCTCCGCGTAAATTTATAGAAGAGGAACATTTTTTTAAATACGATTCCATATAATTAATTAAAAGGAAAAGATTGTATCGCGATTCGTTGGGTCGTTGAATAGCGAACGTTTGTATCGGTATAAACATTTTTCTAAACCGATTGAATTTCATTAATTAAGTCGAACTAACGCTTATCGTAAAAAAAAACTACTAAGTTGGAGTATTGGATGGGACTGTCGGGGATATTTAAAAAAGCAATTAGTAGTTAAACCGCGGACGTAGGACAAAGTAGGATACGCGTTTCACCGATTACGATAGACTCGCAAAATACTTTGCCCGTGTCGAGTCGTTATCGCGACGCAGCACATCGAAGGCAGCTGCGCGAAAAGTCAAAGATAAGGGCTTCTTTGTACCGTGTTTATTGTCAGCGCCGCCCACCGTAACACACGGAGGTTCGAACTCGACGACAACGCGGAGAATGGCCCGAGATGCCTTTTCCATGATGTCGCGAAAGTGCCGATACTCGGATGCTGCGCCTTCGACTACTCGGATGTGCGTCGGTCAATGCAATAGCCAACGTTGACGTTTTGCATCGATCCACTGCCGTGGCAGATCCCACCCGAGCCACACACGCGACTTGTCTTTTTTACGTTGGAGAGACTGAGCGAGCGTGTCCGAGAGAGAGAGAGCGAGAGAGAGAGTTGTAACCTTCGCGTTGCTCAGATCGTCGCGAGAGATTCGATTCGTATTTTGTTCACTCTCGAGTTCAAGTTTCTCAAATTTCTCTTTCTGCGGTGGAATTTTCTTTTATATGGTAACTCGTGTTTTCTTTTATAGGTTTTCTACTACTTCTTAAAAAGTGCAAAAGTTTTGTGATATTTCTCGAATGTAATTTTACGTTTTATGCGGTTGTAAAACTTGTTTGATACGCGCGAATTAAAGAACAAATATTCGTTGAAATATACCGTATTCACTCTGTAAATTTGAAATTTTAATACGGAAATTTTTTAGATTGACTAGTCGTGTATATTCTCATAAGTTGATTAAAGTATTCTCGGATAAATTAAGAATTAGTATCTTCCCTCGATTAATTCGGTATATTCCGATAGAAGTTTCTTTACGCGCCTTTTTAGTACGGTTAGATAACTAAATAAATTTTTGTAACTGTAAAATGAGCTTTGCGTTTAATTTTTTTGCCTCTTCCGAAATTAGATTTTTCTTCGTTGATACCGATTAGTCGATACATACATTGGGTTAACTCGAATCTCTGACATTTTTGAAAATTTAAACCTCGATAACTAGTTTTTAACTTATAACTTTTATTCATTTTTTTAATTAGAATATTAAATTGGATTAAAATAAAGTTGATAAATTGAATAACCAAGTTTTATAATGGAATTTTATTCTCTATAATCTTTTTCGAATTAGTACTTATAGTAAATATTTATACTGTAGAATTTTTGCCAATTAATATTTCCTTAAGATTAATAATAATTAGGGATTCAAAGTATAATTAATTTTATTAAATATTGTACTTTTTACGAATTTGTAATCAGAATTATTTTATTCAAAGAATATTATCCGATTTCTACATTTCTAAATTAAATGACAAAAGTCTTTAAATAATTTATAAATAAAAATTCCGACATATTATTCATAGAATTCAAAATACGTATTCACATTTTTCACGATAATTAATGATTTTTGTATCTTTGTTCGTAATTTGTGATCGATAATTAAAACGGTTCGCAATTAGAATTAATTTAAATATAAAATTTTCGACTTATTTAATTCCAAAAGGTATTTTCGATGTATTTTGAAGGAGCATTTTTAAAATAAAAATAAATTGTTTTAAAAAATGAAGATGTACTAAAAATTAGTTCAAACGCTACTATATGTCAATGTACCGTAATATTGTTAGTAATGAATTCAATTTACTCATTTAGAAACGTAGTATGTTTATTTCCATCTTTTTACGAGATTTTTATGCGTAACTACTCGTTTTATTAAGCTATTCATTTAGACATGAAAGTTATTAGCTTTATCGCTTGTTTATCTTTGAGAAAGCGTTATGAACAACACGATCGATGGAAAATTTCATTAAGATAAAATAGGGCTCTATTGGTTGTACATTTTTTTTATTTCGAAAAGGCGATATATTAATGATTTTTAATCATATTAATTGTAGTTTGATATTTTGAATATTTCATAAAGTACCATTAAAAGATATTAATAGTCATTTTCACGGTAACTGTAAATGTGAATAACGTCTTGAAAATCTATTGAAAATCTATTGAAAATCCTTGCGAATGTAAATCACAGACGCTTCTGTAAAATCGGTATCATCCTACGTTTCTATGATTATTTACTCTCTTTTCATTCATCGAACGAGTGATCAAATTTTTCCTGTTTCTCGCTATTTTCTTTTCCGTACACTAATCGGCTTTATTTCGACTGTTTACACAACGTCAAGAATAAGTGAAAAGATTAGCCGTGTTTATATTTCATACTTCAATACAAACTTTTCCAAATTATATTTTAAGTCGATTGAGTTTACGTTGCGTTTTTTTTAGATGTTCATTTACAGTAAGATTTCGATAAATAACTAACCACGCAACAGACGTATTATCTTTATAATCATTTTGAAAAGTCATGAAAGTACTTAAATATCATGACAATTGTGTAATAAAACTTATCGTTCCAACTATTTGTATAGTTTCAGATTTTACAATTATCTTTAGAAAATCAAAGCTTGGTAATTTTGTTGTCAAATTTTATTATTTTATGAAACACTGTTTTATAAAAGAGATAATTTTTGTATCGCGTTCGATATTTTATATTTATATTAAAACGTTCCGTTGTTAATATAAATTCTCGTATCTTAATCTTTGGACAAGAATCTAAATTTTTTAATTATTATTGAAAAAAATAATATTATAAAAATATTAATATTGAAAACAATAAACGATATTACATCGTATCAAATGTATATAATTTTGAAACACTTTTTATATAAATACCGTTTAATTAGTTTTATTTTAAGTTGTAATAACGATTTACATTCTTACAGTTCGTTAGAGAAATCTCATGATTTTTTCTTGTTCTTCCACGATCGTTTAAAATAACATTTCAATTTAAACCTTTCCAACCGCCGAAGCTCAAAATAAGATCAACTACGCGAAGATTATCAACTTTATACCATAAGAATTTATCTATTTTGAAATTATAAGTAGCCAGATTAAAAGACTCGTTTGTAATCAAGAATTTCTTATATATTTAAAAATAAAAATCGTTTAATGAAAAATTAAAAATTCTTCGTGGTTTATACCTAAACGGTAACGAACTAATTGTGAATAGTTCGATAAATTATTCTATAGTAGAAAGGGACTATTAAGAAAATAATTGGTTTACTCGTAATTTATTATTGAATTTTAAGAGTAAAAAATGCCCGATTTCATTATTATGTAACAACGATTATCGTGAACAATTTGTAAGTGCGAAATATCGAATAATTAATATCGTTGGGTGCGATATTATTTATTGTTGTTTTTATTTTTTTTTAAATTGTTATTAGTTTTTAACTTGCATATAAGTCTGATCGCTGCGTTTGATCGTAATTAATTTTATAACTAGTTTAATATTATAACATACTATAAATTCCCCGTTAAAAGTTAGTACGTCTACTTGAAGATTTTATTTTGAGAGTATGTCTTATATAAATAGATTTATGATTATTTTGAACAAGAATAATGGTGCTAAATTTCCTCGTATCCGTAAACTTAAAATTTAAGTAATTATTTTGCATATCTTAAGTTTTTCACTTAGATAAGAGTCAATATCGTTAAAAGTATAATCGCCAATAAAAATGGGCGATATTCGAAGTAGAAAATTCCTCCCTGCAAAACCGAAGTGTCCAACCGGACTATTCGGACGGTTCTATTCGTCGTTCTATTCGTCGTTCTATTCGTCGTTCTAGTCGTTCCAGTCATCGTTCTAGTCGCATACGTATACGTGAAATCAGCTGGTTAACAGGAGATAGAACCTTTTCGAATTCCACAGCCTTGCCAAATAAGACAAGCAGTTCGTGCGCCCACATGTCATTCCTGTTTGTTCTCTCCGAAAGCCCGAGTACATTATATCCGTGGTTGAGTGACGCAGAGCCACCGAAAGAACATTGGAGGGATCTTCCGAAAAAGAAAAAAACGATAATAACGTATTGCATTTCCATTTGTAAAATCATCGCGTGTCACCGGTTCGTTTCTTTGCACGCCATGTGTATTTAAAAATTGCCTTTAACGTTGGATTCTTGTTTTGCTTGCTTTCGAGTAACCTTGAAAGTAACATTAATTTTTTTTTTTTTCTTTATTCACTATTCAACCTTCCTGTGTACGTTACATTAATAAATTTCTTTACAATATCGTCAAAATGTGTGCAATTATTTTAAAGCACTTTTGTGCTAATTTACGTAATATATCATATCCGGGTCACGCTTTCAATGAAACATTCGGTGTTGTTTTTAGACGTGTCTCTTTCCTCCTCATCTTCCCTGTCGACTCGACTAGCCATCCGAAACAAATGAATTCTCGTTTCCACTAAAATGCTTTTAAAATAATGAATTTTAAAATAATTTACGCGATATTATATTATTATTAAAAAAAATAAAAAATTCGATGTATTAAAATTTAATAAATTTGAGTGCTTTTTCGACTAATCGGCTAATAAAATTATAATTTCTACGAGCACTTTAAATTGTTGTTTTACTAATTGATAAACGATGATTGTTTAGCAATTCTAACAAATTTTACGAATATTAAAGTTATGACCACAGTCGATCGCTGTTAAATATTTATAAAAGATAGCCAAAGCATTTTTATATCTTTGAACGTAAACGAGAATTTTCTAAAAAATTTTCTACGTTTGAATCTACGCGTATAAAACTTCTATTTAGTATTGTAAGGTGCCTATGCTTTCGTAAATAAAGATAAATCTAAAAAAAATTATTCTTCGATGCCTATCGGTGTTTGGATCTAGAGTACTTTGTAATATTATATTCTTATATAATCAAAATACGTTATATAAGCTGAAAATAGCGATCAAACCCAACGTAACGAATAGAAATAAAAACTGAATTTGTCAAAAATTATATATATCTAATTTTATGTATTTACAGGAATCTGGTGAGGCGCTACCAGCCGAAAAAGAAGGAGGAAGAAGATTATCAGTGAGTATTCCAAGATCATTGACCTAGAAAATATGATTAGTCTAAGCCGTATTGTACACCTTTACTCTACTTTTTTTTGTGACTGTGTTCACAAGTAGGAATGAACCTTCAAGAATAACATTTACTCGGTTACCGTTAAATCCAAGTTTAAATTGGATTACAGCTTTCGTTCAATCGATTTCAATTACTCCGATTCCCACTCTCTTAATTTTTTCCTTTCTTCTATTTTGTCCACCGTCATTCGGCTGAAATTACTTTCTACGGGATAAACATAGGCTTTTATATAATAACGCGAGTCGAAAAATAGTTTTTGACAAGTATCGCGAGCCGTTCTCATTTTATAGTGCGTGGAAGCAAAATCTTGGCACTCGGCTCTTCCTGAATCGAGTCACCCTGGTCTTCATAATTTTCAAATAATATTTTAATACAATGTTACAAGTCCGAGGAATCACGCCCGATACATTTTCAATAAATTATATAATATAACGGTATTATCACCCATCGTTAATTACGTTTAGTTTTATATTAAAAACAAAATATGATATTACCCGGATAAATGAATTTAAAACATAAGATTTTACTGCTCGAAACGTTAATTCTCAAAATTAGTCGCAAAAAACTAACGAACGAACCAACGAATAATAATAATAAAGCTTTAATAAATTTTAATATAAATTGGTGCGATAAATATTTTTTATCCACATGCGACTATACGACTATAAGCACGTTCACAAATTTCTTTGATACATCGTAAATCGCAAAACTAATATATATTTCAAATATTGTTTTAGTGTTTATTTGTATCTGTAGAATTGTACAGTTAAACTCGTTGTTCGAAAAAACTATACTTTATTCGTTTAATACATACACGGAATAATAATTATTTACTATGCGTGTCGGTTACTTTTATGAAATATTGATATTAATTATGAATATTTATGATCATTACACTTCATTAATTATTCTACTTCATTTATTTCTTTTTTCTCGTGCTCGAAAGATTTATTAATTATTTGAATTTTGTTATTATTTCCGAACGAATTAAAAGTCTAATATTTTAGAAATTAAATATTCCAATCTATAATAACAAAAACAAATTTATATTTTAATAAGTTCGTAATTTATTAAAAAATTAAATACTTTTTTCTCGATAGAAGTACTTTAAATTATGTTCCAAAATACATTATAATATTTATACAACTTAAAAAATTAAATTCTATAATTATAATCTGTATCGAACGATCGGTGATATTAAAAAAAATATTTAACCTACATCGTACGAAGCGTCTATTATTCTCGATCCTTTTTGTTTCCCGTTAAAATATTTTATTTTTACGTAAAAAATGTAATATTAAAAAGAAATTAACGTAGGATGAAACCAATTTTTTAAATTAAACAATGCACGCGTGTTTCGATCGTCGAATATGAAATTAATAAATTTTTTTGCGCTCGATCGATTCGGGTGATAATCGAATAAATAATCGTATACTCCATCGAGTTAAAGATTGATTTTTGTAGAATATCGAAGGAATATCATCCGGTAAGAAACGCGAAAGCAACGAGAGTAGGAAATTTGAAGTAAATCTGGGAAATATCGTCGTAGCTCGTAATTAAAAAAGACGAAATGTATGTAACCCGAAAGGATAATTTTGAGACGCGAGTTTCTTGGTTATTGAAGGGGAAAAAAAGGCGAAGGGAGGCGGAAGGGAGGCGGAAGGGAGGCGGAAGGGAGACGGTAGAAAAGAAGGATTGGGATTGTTCCCCCGTATCGCGTGCACGTGCACGTGGGTGTCTTGCAGCTGGAAATACGCGTTGCTCCTCGTCTCGTTTATTTTTGTTGTCGCAACGAGGACGGACGAAAAGGAGGCGTCGCGTGCGTAAGTACAAGTCTTTCACTTTGCAGGTACAGTCCGTGTCGAGCGTTCAAGAAGGAGCTGAATGAAGTTAACGACCAGGCCGGGCAGAGGGAGGTCATCGCCGAGAATCTACAGGCGAACGTTCTGCGGGAGCTCGGTATACTCGTTAAGGAGTTCAAGGAGGACCGGAAAAAGTACCTGCAGGAGGGCGTCAGACTACGCACGACCCTC